>CABPRJ010001971.1:1976-100937 GCA_902439185.1 Cinara cedri | reverse complement strand
AAATCATTTTTTCTAGTAAATACATGTCCATGTTTTTATAAAGTAATAAAATTGTACTTTTTCCTACTTTTTTCCTCTTAAGTGCTTTTATTTAAAAAAGGGCGTTGAAAATCAAAAAAATGCTCCTTTCAAAGTACAATCTAGATTTTTTGAAATTTCATAAAAGTTGCTACACTTAAAAATCGTAGCAAATTAAGAAAAAATGTGTTCACATACTAGAAAAAACAAATAAACATCTTATTAAAACCAATAGCTCCCTCGCTACTATTATACTCCTCGTTACTTAGTGTTAAGAAATAAATAAAAAGGATAGAAATTCAGTACATATTATTTTAAAACAAAAAAAACATGTTAACCAGATGCCCCAGGTACCATATTTCTTTTTTTAAATTTTTAATCAATGAAGGTAATTGGAAAATGTATTTGTTTAGTTTTGATAATAAATCCAATAAGTGTAAGAGGATGTTTATCTACACCTGAATAATTTAAATGCTTACAGATAGTTGAAATGAAAAATAATAGGTAATAATTTTAAACTTATTTAAATAATATATATTTTTTCAAAGAAAATATTCAAAACTGTGTGGGAATTTGTAATGCAAATCACGTTTAATGAACACTGAAAAAAAATTAATTAAGGTGAGCCTCAGAGCAAAATAAAAATGTTTAAATCACATATAGAAATTAAATGGGAACCTTAGGTAGGTCTCGTAAAATGTGTGCTTTTAAAAGTGGATAGTGAGTCAAAAAAGGTTAAAAACCACTGGATTAGAATACATTATTATTCAGTATTTAAAACAACATATAGGTTAGTAATTTTTTTAAATTTAACTAATTAACTTTAATGCTATTAATAAAAGTAAATTTTCAATTTATGTAATATATAATTTCTACTTAATTAGTACACATCTTTAAAAACCATTCTATTTAAAATATTAATTTCACAATTTACTCATGCTAAATTATAACAAACAACATAGATTTGAATATATAATACATTTAAATTTAATAGTACATGTTAATAAATAATAATGGTACACACATAAAATACATTTCAAATTGAAATTTATATTGAGTAACAATAATTTTTATTCAATTCACTATTAACTAAATAATATTTAATACTCTTTACATGTAACATTTACATTATGCCTATAAGTAATGAAATAATATCTAATTAGTAATAAAAACTAGATATTTAATAAGTTTGTTAAATTGAAAAAAAAAACAGCTGCATTAAATAATTTCTTTCATAATAAAATGTATTATATAATGTTATACAGTAGGATAAAATTAAGCATACAAAAACATAAATATAGGTCAGATCTCTTAAATTTTTTTTTAATTGAATGTATATTAATAATTTTAACAAAACTGTTCATGTTATAAAAGTAACAAAGTGGTTGAAAAAATTAATACTAAATTATGCAAATGGTGGTATAGATAAAAAAATCAGTCTTTAAAAATTATTTAATAGATATTATAAATATTGTTCATTAATTATTGTGAATTGAGTCATAACAAAAAAAATATCTTAGTAGTTCAAAAAAAAAAAAATCACTGTTAGTATTTTTTTAACATCAAATGGTTTAAATATAAAAGATATAATAAAATCTACTTATTAAAATTGACTTTCATGTAACACAAACTACAATGACAATAAAAAATAATAGTCTTTTAATAGAATATAGTGGGAGCAAATTTTGTTTAAAATATATTTTTATTTTGTATTCTGAATAAATTACTAACACAAAATTGGCGATTAGAATACTTTTGTAATAAAGTGAATTCTACAATAATCTTTTTTTTTCTAAAAAAATTATTTGAACACCTTAATTAATTAAAATTAATATTAAGAATTGAAATACAATTGACATTTTGTTTTTTTAATACAATTTTTCAATTATGATTTAAATTCTAAAATATTAAATATATCAACTTAATGTTAACACTAATAATAAATGTAGATTCTACTGATTATAGTTAATGTTTTAGAATGTATCAAATTTTTGGAGGGAATAAAATGCAATAGTTAGATTAAAATTTGAATAAAACCAATATAGAAGTCAAATAATGTAAAAATTCAATTTTTTTTTTTTTTTTTTTAATTGTGTGTACCATTTTGTTTTTATACAAAATTTTTTTTTTAATCTATCATCAATTCAAAATGAACAGATCCTCTATTAATACCATTTACTTTGTGAACAATATTTTTTGCCCAAGCTCTGCACAATATATTAATCACAATACTCTCTAAAGTAAGAAAACAAAATATGAATTAATTACTTTCATAGCTAGTTGTTCAAATTTATTTTATTTGTTGTATAACTTACTAGCTGGTCTTTTGAAATGAATTGCAACCAATGGACTAAGATAGCCTTCAGAGTTTTCAAATGGGAAAAAATAACCAGGAAATCCTGGAATTGGCCAATATGACATAGGCCCAATAAGTTCTTTGTCAGAAACAGTTTCTCCTTCACATGACACCCAAACAGTTCTCAACTGAAGAAAAAATTTAATTAGCAGTTTCGAAATGATAATCTTGTTATTGTAAAAATAGTATATACACAAATATATTTTGATTTAATAATTACAAATTTGCTTAAAAATAAATACAAATTATTTAAAATACTAACCTCATCAGGATTGGTTATATTTTTAATATGGTCTTTTAAACTGTGAGGCATATCGTGAGGAAGTTCATCTGGCTTATCATAAAATATTGGATTCCAACCATAAATCTAAAATTATCAATGTAAATTAAGACACAAAGTCTATATAATAAAGTTAATAAAATTATTTTTACTAAGTAAAAATGAAAATCACTTATATTTTGGATTTTCAAGTCCATCAATTAATCATTTAGTAACTTATATTATAAACAAGGTAATTATTTTAAGGTACATATAAAGATAAATTTTATTTAAATTTATGTTACACTTTCTGAATTTCAATACAATAAAATAACATTCAGAGATTTCTTTTTTTTGGAAAATTTAATTATTTGTTAGTCAGGTATGATGTACTTAAAAAAATAAATTGTACGGCAATATTCCTTGCAAAATACAATATTACTCAAAAAAATATGTGTCAAACAACTTTTTCAATTACAGCCATATCAGGAAATACACAATGTCAACAATTGTGCAAAAATTATGTAACATATTGATTTCTATGAAGATTTAGCAAGAAATATCAATTTTATAATTTAAACTTGTGCAAATATTCTTTGAGCAAATGTACATCTCCAAATTTTAAAGGTAGACAAATGTTAGATATTTTGAAACCAAACAGCTTCAATGCATTAGCTACAAAATTGCTAATAATTGGGTTAGTGTCAAAGCTCGGTGTTGTTAACTTTGTTAGTTATAAAACGTGATGTATTTTCAAATTATTTTTGTTTAAAAAGATTTTGATATTAACAAATAAAAATGGTGATTTTCATTTAAAGTAAATAATGCATTAGTGTTTAAATTCACAATTTACAACCAATAGAAGTATTGGGTACATTTAGGTAATAGTATACAAAACATACAAAATTTAAATGATATGTATAGTTTGGTACTAACCATTTATAGGACTAACAAATTTTGTTTTCAATTTCCCTAATTGACCTTACATATTAAAATTTTATTTTAAAGCTTTTGAGCTTACCTTATTCAATTTAAGAAAAATGCATGGGGCTTGACGATCAAAATAGAAACGATGTTCTTCAGTGCACATATCAAATGCTTTTACATCTACATCACAAACTTTTCCTTTTCCTGGAGGTTTATCATAGTTACAAGTCGCAATATTTTGTCCTCTTCCTGGTGTTAAACCTGGTTTTTTGTAAACTAAAATATTTGAAAAATAATTAGGTAAAAAATGAGTTTATAAAAAATATTAAACCAAAACTAATTTACCATCTAAAAATTCAATAAGTCTTTGCATCCACACTGAATACTCTTGAACTGATTTGCTATTAATATGAATCAAAGTACTATGAGTTTCATTAGACATGGGTCGAAATCCCAAACCTAAAACATGTTAATATAAGTACTCACTTTAATATTATATTTGTATAATTTTAGATTTGATAAAAGTACCTGGATTTGTTCCAATTAATGACTGTTCTAGCTGTCTGGTTGGAGTACGTGGATCGAGGGTTTGAAAGAAAACCCATAAGACTACCGCAAACATGGCGACAAGTGTTATATAGAATGCAGTGTAAAATAATCCAATTTGAACTTGATGGAAAAATATGAACAAATACATTAACATATAAACATTCATGCAAAACTATCTCCAATTTTTCTATTTTTATAATTATTCTAATTAATTTATCTACAAAATATAATAAACAAAGAGTAAGTGAGAAAAATGGTAGTAGAGTATTTCTGTAAATTTTTCAGGAGAATAAAAACAAAGTTTATTAATTTAAAATTTATAATTATGGTTATGAAAATAAAATAAACAATAATATTTCATATATAATAACACTACAGTATTCTGTATTATTATTGTAGTAGGAACAACAAATAACGAAATAAAAATATGAATTCTGGAATTCGACTATAACCTGTTTTCCTCACAACTGCATAGACTACAATCTTTCTTCACTAATACACCTAATCTTATCCCTTTAATATTGAAACTAAAATAAAACCTTTTTTTGCTAAACCAATTTCAACACTCAGTACTGCTTCTAATGTGATATCAAACCAAAATTTAAAAAAATGGACTACTACCGTTTTTCTCCTGTACCCTTCAAATATTTTTCTAATGCTATAGAAAACGTCAAGTTAGTATAGCAAAATCTGCCCTGTTATTTCATAATTTATTTGCCACATATTATGTCGTAAGTAGCATGCCTAGCTAAATATGTACTTTTTACTGAGCCATATTGTATTTGATTTAATATTTATTTTAGAAATTAAAATAAATTTTTTAACTATTAAGGAATTAAGCAATGAGTGTTTATAGATAAAAGTTTAAAAAAGCAAAATATTCACTAGCGACAAGCCCAACAATTGTTTATTTCTAGAGAACCTTAGGTATGTGTTCGGAAAACGTTTTATAACTGGAAGGTCATTTCTTATTATCCTAATATAGATACAATACCCATTTCATGGATTAACAACTTCTATAATATTTGTACCAACACGCAACAACTCACCCCAACTGGATGGCTTACGGCCGAATATTTCCCCAGTGTCTTTGTCATATGCGTACAAGACGAGTCTTTTGGACAGCGGCAGTTTGCGTTTGTCTGTGTCAAAGCCGAACGTTGTTTTGCTGCCGTAATTCATTTTGTTTTTAACCTAGACTAGGCGCGCAGAAAAACTCCAGACCTTATCCAAGTATTGAATAAACAATAATAATGTCAACACTTCAACAGGCGGAATTGGCAGACACTTTAAACGGAGGCAATCGATAGTAATTTGTTTGTTAGGCATTGTTATCACTAGGGCGTTTCTCAGCGGCGCTCAGACGCTCAAAAATTGATTCGCTTCTTTGTTACTGTCTGATACTTCAAAGAGGATAAAAAAAATTTCTATCACCCGAACATATCTTCGTCGGACTGCTACGCCCTTCTTAAGCACTTAATAATGTAAGTGGGCGAGAATTGCAAGGAAGTTTCAATAGAAATGGTCCTTCATACGGAAAATTGTGCAGGATGTTAATATCATAGAGTAATAATGTTAATATATAACGCGACTGGGTTTCTAAAAACGGTTCTTATCATTTTTCGTACAAGTGCCATTCACACTGTCTAATTGTACCTATTATGTGATAAGTACTAGGTAAACAAACAAATTATTATTTCTAAAATTTGGTAACAGCAAAGTAAATTATTACATTATTTAAGTATATAATTAATTTTTTTTGTTATGTGTGGACGTGGTAATATTGTAATAAATTCTGTCGGTTCGACCGGAAAGATACGATTGCTACGAAAGTCAACTGCTACGAAATTGCACTACTCCGTCGTAGCAATTGCATTCAACAACAAATGTTTCATTACAGCAGTGTTCTCAAACTCATATTATTTACGGGCCATATATTTTTTCAAAAAATGTTCGATGGCCAAATTTTAACTGTTTTCTTTTTTACTTATACGCTATAAACTGAAAATGTACATGAATGACAAAATGAAGTTGAAGATACATACAAAATCCATTTATCTAAAATATTTTAAATGACTTAATATATTATGAAATTACTTTTATTATAATTACTATTATATTTACTATTACTAAAATTATTTAAAAAAATATAAACAAAGTAGTTGTTTATTTCACTTATTATTACTACAAAATTATAATTGAAAAAATGTGATGAACATTAACTTTAAAAAATAATTAGAATGAAAATCTAATAATATCTTGATTATTTGTTTATTTTTATTTTTGAGCTGCACTTTAAACTTGACATCTTTTCTTTTGTACCAAGCTGTCTATATTTGCACAAGAATTTCTTGATGTCAAATGTAAAACAGATTGTAATTTGACATTTGAAATTTGATTGCGACCTTTCGATTTGTTTAATTTCATGAGAGAAAATAATTGTTCACATACATAAGAGCTACCGAACATGGATAAAATGTTAGAAAAGTGTTTCTTTAGTTTTAGATAACTGTCTCCAAGATATTTAAAAATTTCTGGAACTCCAACAGCTTCAAACTTTGATTTTAAAACAGAATTATAATGCAAATCAATTAACTCGAGTTGTAAATCTTCCCTCACATGCTCTGCATTTATAGAAAATGGCTTACTAAAAATTAGAAAATCATCTTTATACTTTTGAAAATCTAAATCTCTTCATAAATTCATTTTTTAGTAATAAAATGTGTGAAATGTATTTTTTACTATCATTACTATTTGTGGATAATTGTTTTAATGTAGGAAAGTGTACCAAGTTATTTAATGAAAGTTGAGTTTCCCATAATCGAAGTTTCATAGTAAATAAATTAATTGAATTGTACATATTTGTGATAACTTTGTTTTTTTCTTGTAATTGTAGGTTGAGAATATTTAAATGTGTAGTAATATCAACAAGGAAAGCTGAATCTTTAATCTAATCATTATTAGTTAATTCTGAAACAAACTTATTTTTAGATTTCACAAAACAGTCTATTTCATTTAATAAATTGAAAAATCTTTGTAAAACTGCTCCACGACTTAACCATCTTATCTCACTGTAATATAGTAAACAACCATACTGAGCATCCATTTCATTGAGTAGTGTACTAAATTGTCTATGACTCAATGCACGGGATCTAATCAAATTCACTGTTTTAATAACTATATCCATAACATGTTCCATTTTAATTTTTTTTGAACATAAAGATTCTTGGTGGATTATAAAATGAAGACTTTTCAAATCTACATTATAAGTTATAGCTTTTGATTTATAAAACAATTTTGTTTGATGCGAGTTTTTTTTTTAATTCTTCAAATTTTTCTTCGCGTAATTTTCCTACAAATTTATCGTAAATCTTACCATGATTTGCGCCATAATGTCTTTTAATGTTGTACTCCTTCATGGCACATACACTTTGTTTACAGATCAAATATATTGGAAGAGAAATAGAATTAGTAAAAAAGTATGCATGGCCCCAATTTTCTTGAAAAGCCCGTCTTTCTTGGTCAATTTTACGTTTCATCGGTTTGATATGAGACACTTAAATAGCAACTAGTTACTAATATTGCACTTACGCCGAAATACAAATTATATTTATCTCTGTAGATTAGATTTACTGAATTTCAAATACTTTATCGAGTATAATGGGATTTATAAACGATTAATGTAAAAATAAAAAATGATGGACATCAGATAATATTCTATGTATTTATGATGCCTAAAATAAAATTAACGTTTTTCTAATTTTTTCGTATATTTTTGTTCAAAATTTATTTTTATTGCGGGCCACATGGAAAGGGCCGTATGTTTGAGACCACTGCATTACAGCTTAATTTTTGGCTACTTTATCACTCAATAGTTAAATCACAGATTCAAGGTGGATTTTTTCATCTTGCACAGGTGGTTATATCCATGAACATATATACTCAATATAACCACAGATATCAACGGTGTATTATCACCTTGCACAGATATATATAAAAACTAGATAGCCGACTCCCTATACAACAATCGGGTAGCTACAACTGCCACGAAACTACGAAAGTTTACTGCTATTCTTATATATTACATCATACATATAACTTCGAATAATAACTGTTACGAATGTGTATTACTCCAAAATAAAATTAAACTTGATAAATACTGCTACGAAAGGCAATGACTCCGAATTGATTTATCTGTAATGACGTAACCTTGCTTAGGTGTTACGACTATGCTTTAAGATCATAATATACTATTCCTGTTATTACATTGATCATTTTTTAAAAAGCCATAACACACTATTTTTACTTTAATTTTGTCATAAATAAATCAATCATCTCATCGTTAAGTTTTAATCATACTATACATAAGACGATCATGTACACTTATTCATCTTGTACATTAAGTCATTTTTCAATCCATAAAATACTTCTTTTATGTGCTTTGTTTAGCCTTAGAAAAAACACTAAAAATGTATTTATTTACAAAACAGATATTCAGAAGTCGATCAAATTTTTTACGAGTTACAATAGCGTTTACTATAAATGGATTGAATCAGGATATCATCAAAACTATCCTTTCTCTGTTCATTTTTTCAATTTGTCTTGCTAGTAAGTTTTAAAAATAACACTTCTTTGTTATAGTGTTTGCTGAGACTTCATCATGTATACCTAATTATTATACATAATATACTTAATTACAAACTATATATTATTTTTGTACTTGTAAATTGTGATAAATATCTACTTAATGGATACTATTGATTTAAAGTGAAAGGAAATCGGGCTGGAGAGGTATTTTAGGGAGGTAATTTTTTTTATTTTCTCAATACATTGAAAAAAAAAACGAAGGAAATATAGAAAAGTATACGAAATGTAGGAAGGTATTAATTTAAAAAAATTATGGTCTTTTTTTTCCCCTGCGATTCAACTTTTCTACCAAAAATTTTGATTCGATTTACAATGATAGCAATTTTTCAGATAGAAAATTTTACTGGGGAGGTACTTTAGAAAGATTATTTGTCGGTTCTTATATATTCAGTTTATATATTGAAAAAACCAGAAAAAACGGGAGAACTAGATAATAGGTGCAATATTAAACAAATATTATTAAAGTAAATGTTTAATGCATAGGTGAATTATTTTACCATAATGTGATGTATTATATTGTTGATAAAGTAACACTATTAACTGAACTCCGCTCAAAATTGTTTTTTCACTTGCAATGGTTTACCATTTCTTATATACATAAAATTCCAGTCTATATCCTACCTTCCCAGCTACAATAGTGGCTGCACCCACATGCAAAATACCTTGGTATATCAGTTTTATTTTTATCCTACTTTTATTAAAATATTTGACCAAAATTTATGGTTTAGTCTAAATAAGAATGTATCACATTAAAATTAAATTATCTTTATTTTTTAATTCAAGTATTTGATATTACCTATCTAATTAATTTGTACCTCACAACCATTTTAAATTAGGTATCTCTACTCTTAATTAAGTAAATTACGTAAACTTAATTAAGTAAATTATGTAAAATTAATTAAGTAAAACACGGATATGATTCATTAATGGTATTATTACTTTAAAGTATTGGTAGAGTTCATAACAAAATAACTATTATCTATAAAGCATTCAGTACCTATGATTCAATAAGATATATCTTTAATCGTGTTTATAAGTAATGGTCGTAGCAGCGGCTTGTACACCAAAACCAACACTGACCCACCGGGTTAAGTTATTATGGTCAGATCATAATAACTTTACTATTGTTTTTTAGTATTTATGAACAAGTTAATAAAAAAATACCAGATAAATACATCATACACTACTGTGTAGGTAGGAAGTTGAAAAGATAGGATACATAGTTTTGTAATTTATATCTGAAGCAACGATTTATTTAGTAACCATAAACCATTGGAAGCGTGATGGACCCATAAGCCAGAGGTCTGTGCATCGTAACCACGCTCTGCTACCAAATGATGCCCTCTAAGCCTTGTTACACTAATTTGCACCCCTTTTTGATGTAGTTGGTCACCTTACTTTCTTTCTCCTATTCAGATACCAATTACTTCTATTATAGACTGAGTAGGCAACTTAAATTACCTAAATGCCAGGTACATGGATAGGTAATTAAATAAACATATGCAGATCAAATAGATAATACGTTATACATTCTACATAGATGTTTATACTTAAATGCTTTATTTGCATAAAATATGTTATTAAATATAAATAAATAAATCCAAAATGTGGTCAAAAATAGACATTTTTTTGTTATATTTAATTATTGTATTACAAAAAATATATAATTATTTATTATATTTATTTGTAGTAATTGATATTTTGATAATAAAGATTTTTTATTGAAGTTAGAAAAAGTCTACTGGGCTTAATTTTAGTTACAAATGTTCAAATGTGCCATGCTGTGCTGTGCTCACTTAGACAATTTTAATCGAAAATACCATAGAGAGTGATCATATTGAGTTTCTCAATCCATTTATAATGCTTTTCAATATATACAATATGCATAATAAACAATTGTATAAAACAAAAGCATTTTCCTGTTACATATTAAAATCTATTAATACTAATTGAAAATAGTAGGATAATTGGATTAACTTAATACAATTTGAAATATTAAACCTGTTGTAATAAAACACGAGAAAAAAGGTTTAGATCTAAAATATGAAAATCTACTAATATCAATTAAAATTAGTAAGATAATTAAATTAACTTCATTAAGTATTATTGAAAATAAAACTAAAAATTAAGATACTTAAATAAACCTAGAAAATCTTAAAAGTAGTAATATATAAAGCATGTATAATAAACAATTGTATAAAACAAAAGCATTTTCCTGTTACATATTAAAATCTATTAATACTAATTGAAAATAGTAGGATAATTGAATTAACTTAATACAATTTGAAATATTAAACCTGTTGTAATAAAACACGAGAAAAAAGGTTTAGATCTAAAATATAAAAATCTACTAATATCAATTAAAATTAGTAAGATAATTAAATTAACTTCATTAAGTAATATTGAAAAATAAAACTAAAAATTAAGATAATTAAATAAACCTAGAAAATCTTAAAAGTAGTAATATTCTTAAAAGTAGTAATATATAAAGCATGCATAATAAATAATTGTATAGAACAAAATAATTGTATAGAACAAAAGCATTTTCCTGTTACATATTAAAATCTATTAATACTAATTGAAAATAGTAGGATAATTGGATTAACTTAATACAATTTGAAATATTAAACCTGTTGTAATAAAACACGAGAAAAAAGGTTTAGATCTAAAATATGAAAATCTACTAATATCAATTAAAATTAGTAAGATAATTAAATTAACTTCATTAAGTAATATTGAAAAATAAAACTAAAAATTAAGATACTTAAATAAACCTAGAAAATCTTAAAAGTAGTAATATATATAGCATGCATAATAAATAATTGTTAATCATTTGATGCTAGGCAATTTAATCAACCCTGGGTCTTTTTGGTTGTCTTGATGGAAATTCCCCTAGAGAATAAAAAATTTAACATTAAAGTATTTAATTTTTTAATTTTTTAAATATAACCTACTCATATCTGAGAGCTGATTTATTTTTTCAACATCTTCACCAAGAATTTTTGCTATAACTTCATTTTCAATTACAACAGATGTACTTGGAGTACCATGTCCTCCACGACGACGTACTGCTGGTTTTTTATTTATGATTTCCGGTAAAAGCTTGTTAAGGTCAACTTTGTTTAACAATTCAGGCTTAGTCTCTTTTAGTTCATTTATTATTAATCTGGCTGCAGCTTCAATCACAGCAACATGTATTAAATTTTCATCAGTATATAATGGGCACCTAATAAATAATAAATTATGCATAATACGATAAGTTAATTTTAGTTTTGTTTTAAATGTGCACAACTTACCTATCAGGTATTGGACCCAAGTGATAAAAATGGTCGTAAAATCCACTGAGAATATTTTTACAAATATAACAGATATGAGTCCCACAAGTACATACTATTCTATTACAGCCTGATTCCTTTAAAAACTTATTACCACAAGTTGGGCAAACTCTATTTACATTAAAAAAAACATATTACTGATAACAAATTTGTCTCAGAAAACAGTGATTTGTAAATTTAAAAAATAAAATGGATTACCAATGGGTAAGTTGGTTACCTGATGAGTACTGCAGACATTTTGTTTTCAATCATAGTTCTAATTTGTAACTCCGGTGTTTTTTCAATTTCATTACATTTCAATGGAACGTGATTCTCTTCTCTGCAAATTCTAGATATTTTTATGTTTAGAATTATTACGGATACCATATTATACATTTATACTACTATACGATTAACATAATTATTTCTAACTTATCAACAAAATAAAGATACAATTTTCTTTTAAATCAAACAATTAGCAATTATTACACTTTTTTACAAGTACTTATTATGGAATTATTATTATTAGTAATTTAATATGTATTATATTATTAAAATTGAATTATGAAAAAAAAAGTCTAGTATTATCAGGTTTTTTTGCATTGTTTAAATAATATATTTTTACTTGTGAAAATATGTGAACTTGTCAATTCCAATACCATTAATTTATTTAAAACTCTGATCTAGAAGGGTTTAAAGTTAATACAAATAAAGCCATAAATGAAATTTTTAAAATTTTTAAATCACTCTTTAATGTTACTCAATCACTAAAATGTATTAAAAATAATTTCATATCATTTTTGCACAAAAAAGTAAATGTACTCATTTGAATTATAAAAGTTGACCCCCAAAACCACCATAAAAAAAAGACTAAAAAGAAAGGAAACCATACAATATAAATATTTATAAATCAAAACACTTTTTTATTATTTATTTTATTATATATCTAAATTCACTCTAGGCAGTTTTTTAGTTTTGTAACTGTCCTTGTATAATCAATCTCATTATTGTATTTAAAAATTAATCATCTACATTACTACAAAATTAAATATTTTTAAACATAACATACATAAAAATGTCAATGACCTGTTGAAAGTTACATCTCATAAGTATAGTTATAAAAATATATACTGACCTACAGATTTCTTTACCACATTCTGGATTTAAGCAACTAAAGATTTTGAGATCCTGGGATACAATGGCAGAATAATCACAAAATGCACAAGTCTCGAGACCTTCAATATTGGCTGCTTTAATATCTTCTGCTTGCTTTAATCTTAATAACCGTGCATATAGTTTTTCATCGACTATTTCCTGAAATATAAATATTTGAATATTAAATATCTTAATATATAAATCATAAGTAATAAAGAAAACTCACCTTTAGCATCTCTAAATGGAAATTTTCAGTACAAGTAGCCAGGCATTGAAATTCTAGTTTTTTTAAACCAACCTCTATTTCTACAAACCTAACAATTAATAATTAATGAAATAAAAATATAAAAAAGTTAAAATTGTATTTATGTAGATATATAACACAACCATTTCAAAAATTACTTTTTAATGCATTCCAAACAAAATGAATGACCCTTTGGACAGCAACTTACTTCATCCTGTAGAAGGTCAGTTGCATAACAACATTCACATTTATATAATAAATCCATTTCCATGGCCTATAAAAATATATACATATTACATAAAATAAATTAGTCAAAATTATAGATAAAAAAATATGTATAACATAAATTAGAGAGATTGATATCAAGTATAAATATATTTACTTTTTCAACTTCACTAACTCTCAAATAGTAATCAGTTTCTATATGAAATTGAACAGCTTCTCTATTTTCAACATATGCTATCTATAATATAAAAGATTATTCAATAAGGATACTATAATTAAGTAATTAATATAATTTATTTACTTCTTTCAAAAAATCTATATTATCCTTTTCACCAAAAAAAATTACGTATCCAGTTGACCATGGCTTTCTTCCTTTTCGCAAACAATTTTTACTTTTTTGACTAACAACTTCTAACGCATCAACAGTGGCTATTAGATCATAATTACGAGAAATAAATTCATTTCGTATAATTGGTTTTGGAATTTTAAAAAATCTAAAAAGAAAAAAAACAATGTTCAGTTATTATAAATATATCCTAAATTGCTCTACAAAACTCACCTATCAATTAAGTAATTTAATTTGTCATCATTAAATTGATTATTTGAGGCAGTGTTTATTTTAATAAAGTAATTGACTGGGTCAGGGCACTGTCTAATAAAACTTCGTGGACTAAAGTTTATGGTTAAATTCTTAACCAATTGTATATTCTTAATGCATTCTTTGTAAGTGCTTAATTTTGGATAAATAGTCTTTTTTCCAGAAGAAATTTGCTCAATAAAATCAGTTAGACCATCTGAATTGTATGCAAACATCTCTCCAGCTAGAGCTAAGTAAATAGGATCTGCATTTGGAATTACGTCTTTTAGATAATTTGCTATCTTTATTGCCATTGGATCTTGAGGTAATTTGCTAGTAGACAATTCAGCGTAAACATCAATTGCATTAAAATTCAATAATTCCAGTCGCACAAGTATGAATAGAAGATATGCATCATCACACATATCAATGATTTTAAGGACCTTTGATTGATTGTTGGCATATAAAGTTTCCCAACCAAAGTTTCGAAACTTTTCATTTTTAATGCACTTGATGTAGAAAGAGCGAGCTATTATTTGTTTACATGTTCTATTATTACCATAGTTTGGTAATTTTGGAAAAGTCTAAACATTAAAAAAATATTTTTTTGATTGAATTTTATTTTTAAAGTAATACAAATTAATTTTTAGTAGTGTTCTATTACAATGCTATTAATTTTTGGACCATGGAATTCCGTAAATATTAATTATCTGCCCCACCTAGTACTAATAAAATAAAAAACCAAAATATCTTATAGTACTTATAGGTAGGTTAATGTTATAAGTTGGAAATTTAAAAGATACATATATATATATATATATATTTATATGATAATTTAGTTTTAATTCTAAAAGAATACACTGTAAACATAATAAGATTCAGAGTGGAATTTTGATAAATAGTATTTGCTGAATTTAAATTTAAAACAATATTTATCATTAATTATAAAATAATTTATAATTTGTAGAGTATAATTGAATGAATTGTATCATGTGTGTAAAATATAAGTACTAGAAATTTTATAAATTATAAAGTCAACTTACCATGGGTACCATTGTATTACTTGTTTTATAATTGTCACTAAAAAGTAAATTTTAGAATATTTTCAATGATATCAAGACCTACAAAATAAAAATAAATAATCATAGGTATAACACTATATAAGTAAAATAGTAATAGTTACATTACAAAGAAAACAGATTTTTATTAGGACTATGGATTTAACTAAAGTCCATGATTATATAAATTGGTTATGTTTACTTAATGATACTTATTATATTATGTATATTGTATCAATAAAAGAAAATATTGTGGTGCTAGGTATTTTAAGGAGTGTTTAAATACAGGAATGCACCACTTATAGTGTGCGTAATGTAAATAACATGTTTATTATTTGCAAATTAAAATTTTGAATAAATATGGTATCCTATTCAATACTTATTAACTCTTGCCCAAAACAGGTTTTAAGTTATCTTCATGATGCTATTTAATACAAGGGGTTTAGTAAAACACACTTTATCAAATACAGGCATGACATCAGAATTTTGACACCTTTTATTTTAACATATTGATCAAAGCAAGATTATTTATTATGAAAACAAAATATTACAAAAGTACCAATATTTGAATATTCACTGACGACATTATACTAAAATATGATCAGTATTAATTAGCATATAATTCTTTTAAATTCACAATCTATTTCTTTTTTTAAATGGATTTTCCTTAAAATATTTGTAATAAAACTTTATCAAAAAAATGTCCATAAGGTAGAAAATATTAATCTTGAAGAATCAGATTTTTCAAAATGTAATTACATTTATCTTAAATGAAAAAAAAAACTATTGATTGAACATTTAAACTCTGAATGTGCTGATAAATAAGGAAATTTTACAATTTAATAATATTACAGGAATATTCTGAGTTTTTTCACTTTTTAGTAATATTTGTTTAAATTAGACTTTTGTTTATTTTACATTTATTAACCATATTAATTCAAAATTTTAATTTGTTGCTGATAATCAATATGTTATAGTGATAGTGATTATTCAATCTATTACACTGTGTTAGAGTTATATTCATAGATTGATCTACGTTGTTTTCATAACATGACATGACATTCAACTCAACCTAACCCTGGCATTATGAATCTACGTGTTCTTTAGTCCATCTGTAGTGGCATCGGTGTTGTTCCTTTTCTAATCTGAAAACCTATGATGGCATCAAAAATGACTATCACTCAACGTGTTTCTGAATTGGTTGATGAAAATATGTGGTGGACTAGATGTACTTCATTTTTTTATGATGATTATTCATTATTACTATAGATTTTGGTTTCATGTAACACTGTTTAATACGATGTTCATTTAATATTTCATGATACCATCAAAGGTCTGATGAATTAAGAAACACATGGAATAATTAAACAATATTTTAAAATAATGACGAGATATGCACAGATATATTTATTAAGTTCTATATATCTGTGGGTGTATGTCAAACTTCACTTGACAGTTTTGTCAAATATTGTATTACTAGATGGATAACAAATTGTTATCATCGTATATTTTTATGATTATGAAACATAATTTACATAATAATAGTAATCATTTTTGTAATTATTATTTATTATATTTTATTACCTATACAAAATTTAAGATAAAATCAGATTAATTTTCAATGATACCGAAAAGACTAAGAACCGTTCTCACTAACGTAGAAAAAGTGTTTATCTGATTCTTAAACTGAGTTTATGGCTAATAACTGACCACGATTGGTCGATTACCTTATTAACTCAGTTTAAAGATTAACATTTACGACGAGAGAATTTCGGCAGCTCGGAAGATCGTGTTATCACTATACCACATTTATATCACACAAGTTATTTAACTATACATTTTAGTTTTAGTAGGTACCTATTTGTACATGTTTATTTAATATTAATACTTATTAGGTAATTTATGATTATACATGTTTGTTAGGTACCTTTAGGAGAAAGAGTAGAGGAGTTCTGCAGAGAAAATGGGATGATTATAACAAACAACAGATTTCAAAACCCTAAGAGAAGAATATATACATGGAAAATGCCAGGCGATATTGCCCGTTACCAAATAGATTATATACTGGTGAAAATTAGATTCAAGAACCAAGTTAAATTCTGTAAAGCATACCTGAGCGCTGATTGTGACAGTGATCACAATTTAGTAATAACGAAATGCAAACTCAGTTATAAAAAACCACAAAAACCAAAAGTACAGCAAGAAAAATATGTCAGATTACTTAGAAGAGCGGAACAATTGTTGTGGAACAATATGGACGATACATGGATATCGAATACCAAAAAGGAAATGAAGATGACCCTCTGAATAAAAAATGGGAGAACATAAAATCAGTTATCAAAAAGGCAGCGGATACTATGTTGACAAAAAAAGAAAAGAAAGAACCTAGAAAAGCATGGATTGACAAAGAAATAGTAAAACTTATAGATGAAAGACAAAAATATAAAAACAATAATACAAGAGAAGGACAACAAAAGTATCATCAACTAAGGAATCAGGATAACCGAGAAGCAAGAAAAGCCAAAGAAGAATAGTTGGAGCAGCAGTGCAGCGAAATTGACCAACTATTCAAAGTTAACAAAATAGATTATGCGTATCAAAAGATCCAACAATTTGTGGGAAAAAGAAAACGAAATTGCACTAATATCAAAGATAAAAATGGTTAATTATTAATTGATAACGAGAACAGATGAGGAAGAAACGAAATTGCCCATTTTAAAATCAGAATTTGAGTTAGCACTCCATGACTTGAAACAAAATAAAGCTCCTGGGATTGATAACATAACAGCAGAATTATTGCAATGTGCAAGTACGAATATAAAGGACGCTTTATATTATATATACTAACTCAGGATATATATGAGAAAGGAGATGTGCCAGATGATTACCGCAAAAGCATAATTGTAACTATACCAAAGAAAAGTGGAACAAATTTCTGTGAACAGTTTAGAGCTTATTGACACACGTCTCAAAAATCCTATCAAAATTAATAAATCGAAGAATAGAAGGAAAAGTGGAGCAGTACTTAAAAAAACGATCAATATGGATTTAGAAGACAAAAAGGCACACGAGAAGCCATTTTAGGACTGCGAGTACTAATTGAAAAACAGATCGATAAAAATAAAGTTACATATTTGGCCTTCACTGACCTGGAGAAGGCCTTCGATAAAGTAAATAGGAACAAAATGCTACTCATATTACGAGAAGTAGGTGTCGAGCAACAAGACCTAAGAATTATCCACAGTCTGTATAAGAACCAGACAGCTTGCATTAAGAAAGGAGAAATCACAACTAAAGCTCAAATAAAAAAAGGAGTTTGACAAGGATGCACATTATCACCACCACTGTTTAACTGCTACATCGAAAAAGTTATAAATACAGTAAAAGCAAAACTAACAAGGCTAAATATTGGAATCAAAATTGATGGAGAAATCGTTTCAATGATACGATTTGCCGATGACATTGTGGTAATAGCAAAAAGTGAAGAGGACATACAGCGTGCAGTTGAAGAAATGGATGAAATGCTCAGAACATCAGAAATGAAAATAAATAACGAAGATCTTAGTCTGCGCCAAAAACCCGAAAGTAAAAGCTGATGTATAAATATGTAGTCAAAAACTAGAACAAGTAGAGGAAATGTTATACCTAAGGAGCAAAATCATATCTGATGGCAAGAGTGTCCACGAGATAAAACAACGCATATCATTAGCAAAAACTGCCTTTAGTAAAAACCATAAGTTGCTCACTTCAAAGAAGATGCATCTCAATATCAAGAAGAGACTTATAAAAATATATGCATGGAGTGTCGCAACATACGGATATGAAACTTGGGTTATAAATGATACTGAAAAGAAAAGACTAGAAGCCTTCGAGATGTGGTGTTGAAGACATATGGAAAGGATAAGCTGGATAGAACGGATAACGAATGAAGTACTTAGAACGGTGGGAGAAAAACATACTCATAGATGTGATTAGAGAAAGACGCTGGAAAATGGTCGGACATGCCATGAGACATCCAGAAGAATTGCATAATATAATATTAGAGGGTATGATAGAAGGAAAGAAAACTGCAAGACGTCCCCGAAACTCCTATATAGGACAAATTAAATGTGATGCAAAAGTTAAAACCTTTAAGGAACTTAAAGAAAAGGCGAGTAACCGGTTAGAATGGAGAAGTGGAGTTGTAAACTAACCTTCGGGTTGAAAAAAAAAAAAAAGGTACCTTCAAAGGAAAAATATAACAAAAAAAAGTTTCACTAACCCCTGTGATATATAAATTTATATTGAAATTGATCATTTAAGTTTTGGGACATTGACAATGTAGGTATTAAGAAATTTGTTATAATAAGAATTCAGAGATACCTATTAACTATACATTTGTACAGATACCCAACTACCCCCTACCCAGAATGAATTTGTACAGTATAATGTAGGAAATATAATTATTATAAGTAGGTTATTGAAATGTTGTAAATAGGCATTGTGATTAGTAAAGAAAACATGTGCTACTCCGTGTATGTAGACCACATTAACAAGAATACTATTATGATAGCGAGAACATAAGTCAAGATTAGTAGTTATTACTTGAGCGATAAATATACTTACAAACAATAAATCTGATGAAAGAAACGACTACAAAGCACGATACTCGTTCACTGGATCAGAATAAAACAATAAATGTATGCTTTGGTAGAATGGTAATGTAACCAAATAGTAAATACAAAAGCAGTGAGCAGTTGAGTTGTAGAGTACAAAATAATAAATGCCAATGATGGCCAGTTCCCAGGAGGATGTTAGTGACGCTAACTTGGCGTGGGTAGTAGCAGTGTTGCCTCTAGTTAAAACCTACTTAACCTAATATGACGCCAAATAGTGGAAATCGTGATTCATGACTTCAATAATGGTTTGGTGGTTATAACGCGGTTAAATATCTTATCTTCCAGCATTGTGATAAGTGATAACGGAAACAAGTATTTATCATATAGCCTTTTCATAAAATTTGTATGTTTTTATCTCATTAATAATGATGCAAATATAATGATAAATAAATGTTTAATTTTATTCAGTTTATAAACAAACTACTTAGTGGGTAGATATTTTAATTTGATAGTTTTGGTTAAGACTATTTCTCTAGAATACTTACTTACTTTAGTAGTAATAATAATAGATGGAAGTCATTAAATCTATTATTATCCATTAAGATATTGCCTATAATAAACAATTTTTTAGTTAATTCAATTAATTAATAGTGTCAATAGCTGTTAAACCAATAATAAAGTATACACATTTTATTCCTATACAGATTTGAAACATACAAACACACAATATAATAATTTTAAATTTTAAAAATAATAACATTATATGCAAAATAATATTTATAATTGGTATTTAATGATATTTAAAAATACATTACATTAAAAATATACATAACATAAAGACTTTTAAAATCAGTTTTTCCTAATAAGTACAAAATTTTTTTGTGGTCAACTAAAACGGGATTAATAATTTTTTATTTTTGATTTGTATCATTTTTGAGGCTTCTATAACTGAAACTATTTAACGACAATCTTAACCAAACTTGTTCATTATTCAATTCTGAATTTTCATGGTTTAGTACCAGTACCAAACCATACAAATTCAGGAGTATATAATTCAATTAATTTACGAAATTATACTGATATCTATTTATATTGAAGGTATGCTCATAAAGCATTCAATATTATTATCTTAAGATATGATTATACTTTTTAGAATTGTTATATATGTGATTCGCTTATAAACCTTAGATATTCAAGGAATATTATTAGCAAATTACTAAATCTCACCTTAGATTACTTAAATAATACCATATATATCTACAAACATATTCATTAGATATCTGCAGACAGTATCCAAAAAATATTCCCAGTTTATTCCACTAAAATCCTCAAACATATTTAATGTATATAGAGGAACACATAAAAGATATTAAAGGAATATACAATTTGAAATTAACATATATTCTTTTTAATGATTAAATAAAATGGTTAAGATTAAAAAAGTCATTCGTTTATTGAAAACAATATTTATCTTCTATAGCATTGATAGTATAATATAAAACATATTTCATAATAAAAAAAAAAATCTGTCCTTTTTGTAGACAAATTATTTAACAATAATACTTTATAGTCAAGATTAATAAAATCATAACTTTACTAAAAAACCATTAAAATATTATAAAAATATATAATACAGGTATAATTACTTACATAATATAATACAAATTAAAAATTATGAATATAATACAAAATATACTTTATAAAAAAAATATCTGTCCTTTATAATTAAAAAAATCATTCAACATTAATATTAAAATAAAAAAAATGTTTGTAATTATTGCAATTATGTGTAATAATATTATTTTTACATATTTATATATAATAATTATAAATTACAAGTCGTACTTAAAGATTTCATTCTTTCTTTGATTTTAGCCAACCAAGTATCAGTAACACTTTCTAAATGTTTGTTTATTTCTTTCTATAAACTTAATTTTTTTCCACCAATCAAAAAACAATGTATATTTTTTTCAGCAATTATTTTATAAAGCACTTTAAATTATTATTAATGTTTTACACAAATTATATACACATATAATGACATACAATGACCATTTAACAAAATTTAAAAAAGTTCTATTTAGTAAATTGAAAAAAAAAATAGCAAATGATAAAGGATTTAAATTTGTGGGGACAAATAATTTAGATATCATTGTACACAAGAACGAGCAATATAGAGTTTATTGAATCAGGAACGAAAAAGATTGGAATAACTTATAATAGGTACCACAAAAATTGTCATTAAATTATAATTATGTTATATATTATATAAATTGATAATCTCGGAAATTTCAATAATAATTCTTTTTCGGATATAAACACCCTTAGTATTAGTAATTACTAATGTAATTAATTAATAACAAAAGCTTTATAATTGTCCATGTTAACATAAGATGAATTCAAACAAATTGTAATCAATTATTAGTTACCTATGCTAGATAATATTATATAATATATTGATTGTATATTCTTATCCGAATGTGAGCTCGGAAGTTGTCTAATTAATATGGTACCATGTTCAATTTGAAATTTTTACTAGATTAGTAGGTTCCGACACCACCGCTTTTTTAATCTATTCCTGAAGTTACCTGGTAAATTTGATGACGTTAGTCCTATGATTAGGGGATTAATTAACTAAAATATATATTTTACATATTTTTTTAGTTCCGCCAATAATAGTGAGCAGAGGTCTTTTCCCGGAATGACAGGTATAAATATATAATACTATGTTATACCTAATATTTCAATATCGATAGCTGATAATTATTTATCATAATTTAAAGTCCATACTATTGAACTATATAACATATATATAATATATAGTACTACATAATACTATATAGTTATTTTATTGTTCAATGGTAATTGAATTCATAAGTGTCTATTATTAATCGAGGACCAAAGTTGATGATTCCTTTGGGTTCCTTCACCGTGCGTTACTATCTACCATTTACCGCCAAACTTTAAGGGATGTACTAATAGCAGAAACCCTTAGTGGAGTACACTGTCTGAAAGTAGACTTCACCATCTATTTTTTAGTGAAATACAATTTTTTCAAATTATTAATGGGACCAAAAAAGACTGTTCCGACTGGTTACTATGATATGCTAATATTAAAAGAAGACTTTTTTTGCGCCTCGACATCATGCATTATTGCACATTTATTGCCTATCTAACACTTTCAATTTTCACGCATTTTGAGAACCACTGGGCTCTCTTATCAAATATTGCTAGTGCAACATACGTAAAATATAAGTACTTATAGTAATAATACACATTTATAACACATTTTAGTATTTTAAAGATTTCATAAGGTTAACTAAATTCCTAGTAATTTATTTTACTTCTATTATTTCATTTAATTATTATTCGATTCTAAATACGATAATTATGTTTTTTAATACCTTTCGAACATTGTCATGTACAGTATACAAAGCATCGAGTAGTTTTTCGGCCAGCAACAACTTTGTAAGTTAACAATATATTATATAAAATATAGTATAATTAAATGGATTAAATAGAATATTTTATTTAGAAAAATGGAAGAAACATTTATACAAGTGTGATCAAGTATAATGGACTTTTGAGTAAGGAAGATAATGAGACAATGGTATCAATTAAAGATAGGTCAGTTGTAATTCCCATTGAGACCAGTATTGAATATATGGAAAGTGAAGGTATGGAAATAATTTAATCATTTTACTTAAAAATTATTTGTAAATTAAGTTTTTTTTTATTTAACATTTCAACATTGAAATAATTATATTTAGTATGAATCCCGTATGAAAAGTCTGAGGACAAAAGGTCCATGGACAAAATTTTGAAAAAAGTTGGATAAAAAGTCCGGACTCATTTTATTATTGATGGACAAAAATTACAAACACATTTTTATGTTCTACATTAATAATAGTTATTTAAAATATATTAAGTTTTAAAAAATAATAAATATTAATATTGATCACTACAATTATATAAATAATAACAATTTTCAGTTTATTATTAGAAGTTTCTAAAATAATTGGACATTATTTTAAATTTTATTTGAACGTTTCCACCGAATACTCGAAACAAGTTTATGAAAAACCATAGTTATATGAATATTCATTAAATAACATTTTTTATTTTCTTAATGTGGTATAAATATAGATGAAAAATAATAATTGATTTATTAGATGTAGATTTATTTAAATCATGTGTAAAAGTAATAATAATAAGAAGATAATTTTTTGTTTTTTGGATTTTTTTGTCTGACAATAAAATTGTGCTCGGTCTTTTTGTCTAAATACCATTTAATATTAGATACCTAAACCTTGTAAATGTTATTACTAGCCACTAGATTGATCAGGTTTGGGTGTCTATGTGTCTATACAAATATAAAACAAGTATTGGAATGATTCTAGTCTAGTTCCCATACATTTTTTTTTTTAATGTGTGTTTTTAAATGTTTAATCCATTTTTATAATCAAAACTTACCTATCACACTTCCTTATATTGTTTTTGTAAATTAACCTTAAAAAATATCAATTTTAGAATTAATCCTAAATGTATTACATCCAAAATGTGATTAAAAATGGATATTTTTTTTGTTATTGTTATTTGTAGTTATAGATGATTTGATAATAAAGTTTTTTTTATTGAAGTCAGAATAAGTCTATTTGGCTAGTTTTAGAGTTACAGATGTTTAAATGTTCCATATTTCGCTGAGCTCACTCAGACAATTTTAATCAAAAATAACCCTAGATCACTTCAGATAGGGCACAATATAAAATCAAATTCATCATTTTTACTGTTGATGTAAATAAGTAGGTACTTATCTCAAAATTAAGGTAAAAATGATCATATGTTGGGTCCATCTGATAGCAAACTATGCTGTGACATGTCATAATCATATAATATTAGGATCGATAACTGTTTGCATCATTAGTATTGAACATCTATAACTCTAAAAATAGGCCAGATAGACTTATTCTGACTTCAATACAAAAAATCTATGTTTACAAAATTTCAAATACCACAAATAATAATAATAATAACATATGTCTATTTTTGATTAAATGCTATTCTTCAAGTTTAATACACAAAAATTATAAATATAAGTATGATAAACAAGTTTTCACTATACCAATAGATTAAGCATTTAAAAACACACATTTGGAAAAACAAAAAAATTTGAATGTTAAATTCTAACTAAGAAATACAGTAAATGGAAAAACTTAATTTTATGAATTTTTTTCCCATAACTTCCAAACAAATTTTATTCAATTTTTTTTTTCATTATGTTCTTAATGTATACACATAAATACACATTTTGAAAAACACAAACCCAAAAAATCGTGTGGGAGCTAAACTAGAATTATGCCCAAGTATTTATATCTACTTATACAATTTAATGAATTTTATTTTATTTTAAATGTTCTATACATGATATAATCAATCATGAAAAATGAAGCAACTTGTAATATGTGATAGTAGTATAACTTATGTGATTTACCTCACATACTCGTACTACAACTTGTATAACTTCTAATATAGGTATCTAAATATTATTATTTTATACATACACTATTTATCAATAGGCTGCATAAAATATTGTTTTATGAAACACTAGTGCAATTAATAAACTCAAATAATATACATATATTATCATAATGATGAATAATATTGATTAAAATGTATAAATACAAAAAGTGATAAAAAAGTACAAACACTTCCTTATACAATTTACAAACATGCAAATACATAAATAATAAAATAATAAAGTAAAAAAAAAATTATTAAATGGTTAATACTCATAAATAAATAAATACATTTTACCTGACATTGAATTTCTAATTCGAAACCAGTCATACAATATACATTTCATAATACTCCAGGCACATACTATATTTATTTATATATTTATATACATAAAACATTAATTTCTTAATATGAAGATACAGATTTATATTAATGACTATATAATTATAAACACATTATAAAATTTTAATTGAAATAAAAAGATTAAAAGTAATAATTTCAAGATCAAGTTTATATTTAAAATAAAAAAGAAAATACAGTTCAATACCTTATTGTTATACTAATAGTCTATTAAGAAAGTATTACTTATATGTCTTAAAATGTTTTCTATCTAACATCTATTCACACATTCATATTACTAGTTTTTTTACTATCAAGAATGTTGATCAAATTAGTTTTTGGTTTATTTGCAATATTTTTGTTCAAATTGGTGGGAGTTTACTGTCCTAATGGGCACCTATAGGCACCTAAGGATGGATGATGGATGGACCAGGGTGCCTGCTGTAAGGGGGATATACAATTGACTAAAATATAAGATACACATATACTTTATATGTTATAAAAGATTAATAGATAAAATAATTTTGTACTACTTAACCTACTAAGAAAAGGTTTGTTAAGTTTTTATTTTTATTTTTATAGTATCTTAAAATTAATTTTGTCTACATTACTCAGTTCAACAATTTTACTTATCAAATATAAATGTGTAAGTTTTCCAAAAAATTAACCTTAATTTAGTATTAACTTTACAATGATAATAAACACATTGTTAAATAATATTTACACTAGAATATGACAGTACAATTTTACAATAATTTGGGTGTGGTTAAAACTAATAAACAATTATTAAATTTGAATAAATGCACGTTAGAAAAAATGATTTGGCATTTATAAGATACATTATCATTGGGCTAAAAGTCCAGCTTATATTTATGGTTACTTTTTGATTTATCGGATACATTAATTTTGTGTTTAAAATTATCTAATTTTGTTACTTATCACAATTGTATAAAACATGGCATGCCATTAATAAAATATATCTTATATTTTACAACATTCATAACTAGGGATCCTGACTTATAGTACTTAAGACACAAAAAGGCGCTGAAAAACATTAAAAAAGGCTTGAAAAAAAGTACTTTAAACATATATATATATATATTAGACCAAATGGTAGAAGGGTTTAAATGTTCCCTGTTTAACAACTATAAATTATTAAATATAATTTTCTAACTCTTTTTAACTTTTGGTCAATTTTAGTTTTGTAGTGTTAGAAAATTGTATTAGATAAGTTAAAGCCATTAGAAAGGGAACATTTAAACCCTACTGGTTTTTCATTTTAAATATTTTTCAAATGCTTTTTTTTTGAAAAAAATTTGGACTATTTAAAATTATTATAATATTAAACCTATTTAATCATAATATTAATAATTATTGAATTTCAATAAATACATTTTATATACATTTACATCTAGACATTTTGTTTTGTAATTATTAGGTAAATCATATGATTTTCAATTTATTGGTGTGTAGGTAGTAGATTTGATTCAATACATTTAAAATTTTTGACATTTTGATATATATAATTTTTCAATTTTTTTCAAAATGTGGGGGGCTATGAGCCATGGTAACCTCAATCCTGTATTTTTTGTTAGAAACAACTTTACAAAACAATATTATACTATCGACTATTACAGATATATACAATTGTATATTTAGAGTACTTATAGTAGGTATCTGTAGTGTATATAGACTATATAATAGGGCCCTAGGCCCCAGCCCATAGTGAGATTTCAGATTCAATTAAAACTTTTTGCATATTGCTTTAGGGTGGAGTAATGTATTTTCCTGGTATAGGTAATTTTGTGAATTTCGATATTTACTGATTGTAAACAGTTAACACTTGTCAACAGTAGTACTTTGCAGTGCTCAAATTGAGAGGAGATGGAGTACCTCAACTAATTTTTCAGAAATGTTAGTCTACCTTTACTATTTGTTTGAAGGAGACACAATGGAGGATACAAGATACCATGTTTTGAAAGAGCTATATATAAAAGACTATACCTATAAAAGTATTCAGTAAATTTTCTTACCTCTAAGATTATTTTTCATTAAATAAATAAAATAGAATAAAACAGATGCAGTAAATATAACAGTAACAAGTTTTCCTAAAGTTTTCTGGGGTTTCAAAATAATTAAGAATACTATACAGAAAATCAAAAATAACCACTGTATTGCACCAACTAGACAACAATTTTTGTTAGGAACCATCACCTTTTAAGTTGATAATTGAAGCAAGATTTCTGGAAGAAAAGTTGTTCACATACAGGAAAAGAACAAACATATCATCATAAAAGAATCATAGTAATAACCATCACATTAGAATCTAAAATAAATAATATATACTATAGTAGATACTATGTAAGTAAAAGTTAGGCTGCAGTAGGTAGTGTTTATTTTTGGAAAGTATGAATTACTGAATTATGTTTGGAAATTGGTGCAGGAGGTTTGGAGGGCTAAGCCTCACACTGGTTGAGGTTTATTTATATCTTATAGTCCCTCTTTTATTTTATCAATTCGAGCACTAGTACCTTGTGTAACATTTGATGCTATGTATATGTTTACTGGTGAATAGGTATATTTGTTACAAACACTCAAAGAAGTATCACAAAATGAAATCTATCATGAACATATCTTTCTTTACCCTATTACCTAAATAATATATACTATATTACATCAGTCAAGACATCAACCATGATCCATATCTAAGTTGTTTTTTGGTATATAACTGACTACGATATATACTATATATAACTACGATACAACTGTTGAAAGACGTTTTTCAACATTAGATTGACTTAAAACTGCTTTGATGTTGATTCATCATACCTCTAAATATTGAAGAAATTGTTAATATTTTTATTTTAAAAATATAAAAATCAATTTTACATAATATTTAAATGATGAATCAGTTAAATATTTCCATGTGAATTTCTCAAAAACATTTTAAATCTACCTACTGTGTAAAAAAAAAATGCTAAATTTATTATATAATATAATAATCAATATGTATTTATAATTATAATTCCTCTATTTGCATTATTTATGTTATAATTAAAATCACCTGGCCCTCTAAAAGTAGCTTTGTTGGTGGTAAATTAGCCCCTAGTGACAATAATTTCTATATATGCTACTGATAGGTACCATCTATATTGTGAAGTATTAATAAACTATAAACTATAAAATATGTTTTTTTTTATAGAGTTTTCTAAAGCTTAGTCTCTCCCCAATTAAGTCTCTGGAGCTAATCCTGATTACTATACCATTTTATATGTGATGGTGCTCTTATAAAAAATATATATTCAATACATATTTTAAACACATTTAAAAAATATATGTGTATTTTTACTCTAAATACTTTGAAAAAGTAAAAGACAAGTCTACTTGCACCTAGCCTAAATTAGATTATAAGCTATAGGATTCACATGAATTTATGAGAAGTATTCAATCAAACATCTATTTTAGCAAGTATTTATTGATTCTTCTATGTCAGCATTAAACATTAATAATAATTATAATTATTTATTTAAATTTAAAATCATTTTTAACAGTCCAAGTATAATTTGTATAAATAAGGTTTTTATGTTGTAACTTATTAAACATTATATAAAATATAATCACAAGAAACTTTAGTATGAGAGTTTACTATACTGATTTTTGTAGCCAAATCATATTACTGACTTCTCAAGAATTATTTAGTCTCTTGCAATATCCTTAATAATGAGTAATGACTCACACTATTCACACTTGGTTTACATCCATTTACAGTTAATGAAACTACACCTTTTAGTTTATAGTTTAAATTATTAACAGTCAATACTTCTGGAATATCCTCTAATTTAGTTTTTACAATTGTATTTGCTATCATTATTTACTTCTAAAAATATTTAAACATTTAATTTTATGTTAATATTTATTATATTAATGAAAGTGTATTTTAACCTTGATAAGTCGAAATTCAAGGAAAATGCAATTTTTTCTGACTTCTCGAGGTTTTTGAGTTATCAAGGTTTTAGAAAAAAAAATTGATTTAAAGAGTTTTTAAAATGAACATATGTATTATAGTTTTTAATTATTATATAGTTTATATGTACACATAATTACAGCATGTATTGTTATTATTACTTTAAAATTGTATTACTAAAAAATGATTAGGTTGAATTGTGGGCTGCACAATCTGATTAAACAATTGATTATAAAAATTATCAGTCATTATCCATTTATATTTAGAACACAGAATGTTCGAGTTATCTATAGTTTTTCTTTCAAGTAACCTCCGAGTCTACTGTACTTGCAATTACCATTGTTAAATTTATATGTCTCAATAAAAATATGATATTTTGAAAATTCAGGAACCAATGTCACTTGTCCATTGCACAGATTTTTGCTGCATTTATTTTTGACTGGTTTGATATGAGTATTTATAAAGTCAAAAATTATAAAAGTTCCCATGAAATATATGTAACATATGCTTTGATCACATTTATTATTTAAAGATTATTGAGTACTTAGGTAACATGCATCTTAATAAATTTTCAAAAGTTGTATCACATTCAACCAGCTTTTGGTCATATTTCAGGGGAGTTGTGTTGAACTAAGACAGCATATGTGGGTATGACATTCTTTTAAAAATTACAATTAAATTAAATACAAATTACAAATTTTGTAATTAGTATTTTTGGGTTAATATTAGAGTCCCATTTTTATGCAAAAACATATTTATAACAAACATATGCTATTTGATGGGAGTAAACATTTTATAACCTATAGAATCTATTAAAAAAAAGTTTTTTTTTTTATTCAAATGAGTGCATATTTCTGCTATATTGGATTATATTACAGAAATATTATGAAGTTTTTAGTTTAGTTTAATTTATATCTAGTCACCCATTCAATATAATTTCCTGTGATAGATTGTTGTGAGCAAATATAACCTTAGTTTAATTACTATACAATAATACTATTTGTATAGTTCAACCAAGACATTTATATTAGTGTTTAAGATAAAAAATTAAGTATTATCAGTACATTGTTTGTTTAGCATACAAAACCACATATGGAAATGATCCTGTATGGAAAGAATATCGTCGAAATCACAAAGGAAGTATTCCACCAATAAAAACTAGGAAAATGTGTATTGTTAGTTCCAAATTAATTTGTATGATAATTTTTAATTTTAATATAATAATGTGTTTTAATATTTTAGAGAGCTGATAAAATTTCTACTGGGAATCCATGTCCAATTTGCCGTGATGAATACTTGATACTGGACTATAGAAATGTGGAGTTGCTCAAACAATTCATATCACCATATTCTGGCAAATTATTATCTTATTCGTATGTCAAAGAATTTTTTTTTCTAATTGATACAAAATATTTTAAATGATAAATAACTTATTCATATTTTAAAATGTAACTTATCTGCTAGATTTTTTAACACATTCATTTTCTCAAAAAGTACAAACTTTTATAGATAATTTTCTTTTTGGGAAATTTGTGTCATTTTTAAATTTTACATTATCCTTTTTATTCTTATGTTTTATGGTTAAATTACTTATAACAACTTTTTAATTTTTAAATTGAACCTGTATTAAAAATTTCACAAATTCACAAAGTTATAATTGAAATAAATAATCCAGTTGGTGTTGAAATATCTAGTTTCCATTTATACATTGGCAATTTAAGTTTGGTTTTTTTAATTGTGTGGATTGTAGAAGGAGCAGTGGACTCCTTTTACTGGTGTTTATGCAACAATACAAAGCTGATATATCTAACTAACAGATAGTAATTAAATATTATAACATTGTTATTACCTATGTTGGTGGTGGTTTCTTTTCTATCAAATAATAGTGAAAAATCAGGATAATGTAATATTTGATTGTAACAATTATCTTAAATTTTTAAAAATGAAAATGTTAATTAAAGATAACACATTTCACAATAAAGTATATATTTATAGAATTACTCTATATAATCTTAAAGAAATACAAATGTATAATAAGCCACTGGCATAGTTGAATTAATATATAAATCAGTTTTTTTTATTTTTTCTGAAAATTAATCAATATGGAGTTACTATAATTGAGATTAGGCCATATTACACAATATAAAATTATACATATGAAAGTAAAAGACTTTCATTGTGAATATTATAGTACAAATATTAATTCCATAAAATATTTAAAAAATATAAAATCATATTAAGGCTTCTACAGTGTTCTATTATTAAAATTTCAAACTAAAATTGTATACACATATAGTATAGAGGTCGATGATTACAAAAAAATATTTTAAGCAAAATTGGCATTTCCATAAAAATGCTTTTCTTGCACCCAGCCACTCAATTGTAGTCATTTCCTGGAAGGGAATTTTCCTGTGGCAGTACATTAGGTATATAATTTTTTGATTTTCCCAGGGACTTACATAATAAATGGGGGAACTGAATGAAAATAATACTTTTATAATTTTAAATTTTGGTTTTTGTTGTAATTCAGTTAACAATATTCGTTGAGACTTGAAATTTTGATAGTTATCTTATATTTGCATTTTAATTTTACAGTGAGGGGGATATTCATTTTTGTTCATTTGGTATTTTATAGATAAAAATTGTTAGACCAAACAGAAATGCTAGAAAATTTAACAGGATGGTAATGATCTTCCTGTTAAATTGTATAAGTTAATATTATAATTTGTCCTTTGAGTTAAAAAAAAAATTAAGTGTCATGTAAAATTTTTTTATAAGAAATTTAAATCAAAGTTTGAAAGCAACACTGTTTACTGAATTCCTCTTAGAATCGTTTTTCTTTAGCAATGATTAATCACTAACTGTAGATATACATTAAATTTCCCCTCTACCTTCCCAAATTCTGACCTACAATAGTGGTACACCTATTGTGTGAAGTATGTTCATTTTTTTTTATAATGAAATACAGTTTACATGATTAACATAATATTTTTATTTTTAAATTGCAATAAGGAAAATTGTTAAAAATTTAAAAAAATTTTGTTTCAGATTAACTGGTCTTTGTCAAAAACAATATCAAAATTTGATAGTAGCAGTCAAAAAAGCTAAGGACTGGGGATTTATTAAATTTGATCTTCCAGTTAAACATTATAATTATGATGAATATAAAAATTCAGATAAGTAAAAATCAAACAATGTAATTGATCTATAGGAGAAATATATTAAATTAGAAATATATTTCAGCGTACTAATTTTTTTTTTTTATGCTATAGAATAATAACTGATATAAAGACCATAAATTAATCATCCTCAAATATTTAATTGGTTAATAATAATGTATGTGATTGAAGGGTCATATTTTGATGGCATTTTGTCAAATTATGAATGATTGTGGTTTGTTGAATGGCTTTTTGTCATTTTATGTCAGGTGTCTTAATATGGTGTCACTTATTTACTACAATCAGCTATCTAGTATCTGCTTTGATTTGTATCACTATTCATTACTATAATATTATACCATTATTCAGTGGCATTATGGGGGGATTGTTAGTGGTGTGGTAACACCTCCCTGGACTGTGTTTATTTACTACAATAATAAAATTGTGCAAGCTAATTATTTTATAATAGGAAACACCCCCATATATATATGAAACTATATCACTATGTAAATTATATAACAAGGTTTGTATTTTATAAAAACTATGATGTAAAAGATTGATTATTGATAAAACCATGACAAAATAAATAAACAAATTTGATGGATTAAACGAACCATCATAAGGCTGTTTACAGATACTAAAGTTGAAGGAAGACCTGTATTGGATCACAACATTGAATGTTTTTATCAAATACAATAAAAAGTGGCATCCTACCAGTGCCATAGGCCATAGCAGATAAGCAATAACAATTAACAAATAAATAAATACAAATATTATTTATTATTTCTTTAGTTTATTTTAATATACATGAGGTTATGAGATTATGTTTAAAAAGTAAACTTATACAAATATTAAATATGTATTAAATAGTATAAAAATACTTATTCAAATTTTGACAATTGAATTTTGTAATACTTATTTACTTCTTTACCACTTGACTATGTATTAACAGTATCAGACTGATTAAAATGTGTAGCACAAACAATATTTTTTTTTCAATTACATACCTAATGATATTTGCTATATAAGTTTTTAAATTCATCAGTACATTTTTGGCATTTTATTAAATATAATAAAATAATTTACAGAATAGTATTCAATAATTCTCAGAACATCTAATCAATTCATAATTTATATGATGAATATAAATATATAATTATAATATTAATATAGGTACTTAGATAGGTATATAAATAATTGTATATATAAACATAAACTTACAGGAAATACTAAAATAATGTCAATTATAATATTGTCAAACTATGAGTATTATAAATAACCTACTTTTCAATTATCTGGTAAATTTGTTAATACATCTTTGTTTTATAACTACAGATATATAGGGTGATCAATCTATTGTAAGACAATTATTATCTCTAATTTGTTTTTGAGAATATTTAAGAAACAAGCTGTTCTACAATTTCATATTTATGTTATTTTTTTTGACACCCTTATTTTTGGGGGTAAAACCACTATTTACCTTTGATTTTCAAATAGGAACCTATTTTAAAAATTCCATAAATAGAGAAAGTATTAGTTAAAATAAATTTTGGTGTTGACATTTTTGATCCATCAATCCTTCATTTCTACATTTCTTATATTTTATTTTTTTTTCGGTTTTTAAAATTTGATGAATTAGAGAAAATCTAAAAATTACCTCTCTAAAGTTCCTCCCCATGCCAATTTCCTTTCAGAAAAGGTGTTACACTTCGAAATACAAGCAAGTTTTCTGATAGAAAAGTTGTGCAAAGATAAAAAAAAAATTAAAACATTTTGCTAAACATGTTTTTAAAAATAACCATAATTTAAGCTTTAATATCAATACAGACTAGAGATATTAAATACCCAAAAAAACATTTACATTAATTCAGTTTTATAAGAATTACATATATACACTGAAATAAAGAAAAATAATTGTATAACTATAATTTTAAATGTACAAACAGATTTTAAAAATAATATCTTGTATCAATAATAAATAATAACCAAATTATTTATATTTCTTAACATATCTATGTCTAATAATACCTCATTTTAAATATTTTCTCCTATTAAAATAAATTACTTCTATATAAATCGAGCAATTGAAGACTTGGATGCAACAATCAGCCTTCTCCAAATTACTAAAATTACTATCTCTTGAGAAGTCTTATTGTAACAAAAAGTAAAACAGATTTCTCCATTTGTATATAATTTATGTATCTAATGGTCAAATCTATCAAATTTTTTTTATAAGAATATACAAAGAAGTGATTTTTGAAAAAGGATGGAGATTGTTGCACACACATCTTCAATTTATGTTTTTTTTTCCATGTATTCCTTCATTTAATTTTTTACATTTTGATTGTGATATATCTGATGATGAGTTTACACTTGATAATAATACATTATCTAACTTATCATAATTTATTTATTTGTTTTTATTTATACATTTATTTACCAAAATTAATAAAAAAGAATAATAAAAAAAAACCATGTTATAGATAAGAAGTTAGATAAGGTATAGATAAGGTCGGATATATTGAGGGAAATTTAATGTATATCTGTACCCAAGCAAATTTAAGTATTGCCAACAAAAAACGATTCTGAGCGGAGTTCAGTTAATAGTATTGCTCAGGGAGGTCTTCGGGTCAATTCCATTGGGAGAAAGGCGAACAATTTTTATTTTTGAATACCACTGCTTTGGTCAAAAAAAACTTGAAACCTTTATGTTTGATGTCATTTCAACTTATATTAGTTTAGAAGATGCAGATATAGTGTACACATTCAGTACAATTTAAAAGTTAAATTTATTTTATTTACATTAAATAAATAATAATTAAAATAATGATAATATGAATAACAATTATAATAATTATAACTAATAAAAGTTAGATGATCAAGTCCAAAATAGTTTTATTTTAAGCAGAGGTTTGATCAACAATATTTATTTTCTATATTAATGTTTTCATTTCCATGAATATTTAAAAATGATAAGCCAGTTAGACTCTGGTCAAAATCGTTTTTTTTTTTTTTACCATAGAGTACCTACCCAATAAAAATTATGTACAAAACTCACAAAATTAAAATGTCTATAAATTACTCAACAATTTTCTCATGTCAAGAAAAGGCAAGTATAAGTTAGAGTTTTCTGTTCAAATTTCAAGTCTACGAATATTTTTAACTGAATTACAACAAAATTGAAAATTATAAAAGCACTTTTTCGTATATTTTCCCGTTTTTCTTACGATTTAACCTGGGTTTTTCAAATTTTATAAAACCTGCTTGGAAAATCAAAAATTACCTTCCTAAATTACCATCTAGTTCAAATTTTTGTCACAGTTTAAAAATAAAACATTGTAAATCCAACAGGTACATTCTTCACTACACTCAGAATCGAAAATTTAAATTAAATTAATCATTTTCAATTTTGATTCTAAAAATATATTATTTTATTAAATCTTTCCAAATTGACTGTACCCATTTAGTTTTACATAATTCTATCTCACCCTTGAGAGAATATTTATTGAAATTTATAAATGATAAGTGTTTTATTCTTGTTTCAATCGAAGTATTTCCAAGATCCGGAATCATCTATGGTATTTGGAACCAGTTGCATTTGTACTTAGTTGTACTTAAGAATTATGGGTATTTGGTGTAACAAAAAAGAACATCACACAACTTATGAGGGGGGTGATCACCTCCCTCGTCACCCTCAGGACCGCGCCTGATTGTTTTATTAATACTCCATCTATTTAAGGAATTTTTAATATAGGTTGTCATTTAAAAATCAAAAGTAGGTAGTGATTTTATCCCTAAAAATAAGTGTAACAAAAAATAAAATAATTTTCCAAGCCGTTTTCATAATATCTGTGAAAAATCAGGATAAAACGTAAGAAAAACGGGAAATTCACGATAATAATGTTTTTATTATCTTTCAATTTTGTTATTTGTTGTAATTTAATTAAAAATATTCGTAGAGACTAGAAATTTGGACAAAAACTTAAATTTGTTTTTTCTAGACGTGGTAAATTTTTTAAAATATTTGAGCTATTCTTAGTCTTTTAAAAATGTTTAATATTTTTTTTGTAATTCAGTTATTAACATTCGAATCGAGTCTATGGACTTGAAATTCGGACAAATATTAAAAATCGGGAAAAACGAGAAAATTGGTACAATGTTAAATAAATATTATTAAAGAAAATACATAATGCCTATTTAATTATGTTACTATAATATGATATATACATGGTTGACAAAGCATTACTATCAATTGAACTGCGTTCAGAATCATTTTTCGTTAGCAATGGTTTATTGTTGCTTACAGATTTACATTAAATTACCTATAAAAGTGGCTGCACCTAACCCCATTATCCTTAGATGTCTTTCTATGCTTTTTTTTTTTTTGCATATTTTTATGAGAATATAAGGAGAATATTTGTAAGTTTTTTAGGATCAGGATGTATTAAAATATAGTCCTTATCCTCAACAATACTGTAAATAATTTATTCTGATGATAGTGAATTAAATTTTATACATCATAATATATAATACGGCTAAATACAGTAAGTATGTAATAAAATTATAATATAAAATTTATATTAAATCTTCGTATCATATTCTACTATCTAATTATTTGATTTTTAAATATTAAAAAAAAAATATTGATTACTGAATACATTTGTAGTAAGTATATTTAGGTATTATGCTATAAACGTAGCGATAAAATGTACACATATTTATGTCGTAACGATTTCATGGTTATATATTGTTTACAAAGCATCACTATCAACTAAACTCCACTCAGAATAGTTTTTTAGTAAGCAATAGTTTAGCGTTGCTTACAAGTATACATTAAATTATCTATTACAGTGGCTGCAACCATCCCCAATATCCTAGGACGTCTTTTTTTTTACAAATTTTGACGAATGATGAAAAATCGTAAAATATTATAGCCTTTTAAAACATGCATAATCGAATTCCACTTAGAATCGTTTTTTATTATCAATGATTAATTGTTGCGTACAGATATACATTAAATTCCTCTTTATGGTTTACTTTCTCAACTTCAGTGGCCCACTCATTGTTTAATGTATGCCTGTTTTAATTTGTATTTGCTAAGAGACCTTTTCGTTGATTTTTGGACCAAGTTGTTGCATTAGGAAATTGTTATTTATTTGTTCAAACAGTTTTTATAATAATTAGGAAAAACCGGTAAAAGATGTTCAATAAAATCTGATAAATTTAAAATTTTACTATTTTTAATGTTTTCCAATTCTCTATTCAACTAGTAATATTTTTCCAAATTGCATCTTTTCTGAAAGAAAATTTAGTCTAGTTCTTGTGAATGATGCTATCTCTTTGTCAACCAAATTAGCTACCGTAATTATGTACTGGTCATTATGGACAGACTGACACAGAGAGGATATGCGGTATCCTTGTTCGTTTTCAAAAATTCTTATTTTGGTTCTTGATACCACCATCGGTTCTTATTTTTTTGATGTTGAAATAACAAAATAACTATTTACTTACATTATATAAATCATTTTGTCAAAATAATTCAATAGGCTTTATATATTTTCTTTAATAAAATTTGTTTAATGTTGTACCAATTTTCTCAGTTTTTCGATATTTTATCTAGGTTTTTCACATTTACTGGAAAAAATCAAAAAATGACTTCACTAAAGTTACTCCTGTGAAAAGTACTCCCCACGCTGATTTCCTTTCAGAAAAGGTGCTACACGTAGAAATCCGAGCTAGCCTTCAGGTAAAAAAGTTGCACACATATAAAAAAAAAATAAAAAAATAATAATCATCTTTGTAAAACCATAAGCTTCTTCACTCCACTCAGAATCTAAAATAATAACAGCTTCAAACACGTGTTATAAGATTCATATATAAGATATATTATGATAACAAATAATTTGATCTTATTACAGTAATAATGCGTCATTCTATAAAAATCAATATTTACTAAAAGAAACAAATAACTAAAGCTAGTGTAATAAGAACTGGAACCGATAAATAATCAAGCTAAAACCGAAAACTAGCTAATCTATACTCAATACTCATTAAAGAGGAAGTGGCCGTTTTTACGAACAAATATTACATGTTCGACCAGATAGCCAGACAAAACTGAAGGAACGTGTTAGACGGATTTCAATTTGTTCTTAATTAGGATACTTTGGTTTTAAATTTTAAATTTTAATCCTTTATAAGTAAAAGGCAAATTCGTTTTTCAAAATTACAATCAAATTTTTTTTCCGATTTCTAGTAAAAAAAATTAAATTTCCATTTTCAATATACTCTAGTAAAAAACTTAATGAATAATATTAATTATTTAAATGAAAATTTTTCAATTACAATTCTTACAGTTTTGTCGTGCATAAAATGTCTACCGTACACTAATCCCCTTAAAAATAAAACTCGTTATTCCATAAAACATAACTTTCCACTATTGAGATGGATTCTGACTTAAGTATACGATGAACAAAAGCACTAGTTCTGAATACGGCTTCAGTATAATTAATATTTCAAATAAAAATTACAAATTTAAAATAACAATTTGATTATAAAACAGAGTGATGCAAAGTTGCTCGCAGTTAATCGTGGTGGAATCATTCAGTTAGGCACCAGTTCAGGTGGTGTTAAATATACTCGTCCTCTTTGTACAAGCCTTTAATCGAAAAAGGAACAACGCTGATACAATCAGTGAAAATACAGATAAATTGAGAAACATCGCATTTAGTGATGATAGAAAAAAAAAACTGAAATCAAATTTACATAAAATCTTCCCTGTAAATTACTGGATACTGATAAAAAGCAAAAAATCGCTCTGTACATTTATGAAATACTGACATCAGAAAACCGTATAGTCATTTTACAGTTAATAATAATGCTAAAATATATATAAATTTAATATTTAAATACAATATTGCACCCCTCCCTAAAGCAATTACATATATACAATAAACTTAAACTTAAAAAAAAAACGGACATATATAGCACATAGGTGGGCCACTGTTGTAGGTGAGAACTTGGGAGGGTAGAGATGAAATTTAATATATATATATATATTTATATATATATATATCTGTACGCAACGATTATTCATTGCTAACGAAAAACGATTCTGAGTCGATTTCAGTTGTACATGTTTTGAAAGGCCGTAATATGTACGATTTGAAAATAATACATTTTGTAAATTTTCTTGTTTTTCCCATTTATTATATGAAAACCTCTGGGAAAATTAAAAACGATCCCCCAAGTACCAACAAGATAAAATTTCCTTTCAGAAAAAGTACTACACTTGAAAATCGGAGTAAAATTTTTGGTAGAAAAATTGTTCACAGGAAAAATAAAATAAAAAAATTAACATCACTATAATACCGATACATTCCTCGCTCCACCTAGAATTTAAAAAAGTATAAGTACCTACATATAGTTTTGACCGAATCAATAATGATACTCATACAGTATCAAAGTATAGAAATACACAACCCTATAATACATATATATATACATGTGCACGGTACGGGGAGAAAATTCAGTCGTAATACCAAAACCGGGAAAAAGTCGAGAGGGAAACTACTATGAGGCGGGTGAATCGTTCTACATTCGCTGCGGGGGCAACACTGCGGTATCGAGCGCCGTCGACACTTTACTCACCGCGCCGTCGCCGCGCATCGTACGCGCCGACGGTACTCGTGTGTATTTATTACGCACACCCGTCATCGATCGCTGCTGCCGCTCGCCGCCCTCACCGCTGCCATCGTCACGCATACCATTTTCACCGGACCCGCAAAAAGTCGTCGTCGTACATCGTTCCCTTGGCACAGTTGCTACCGCAGCGTCCATCCTGTATAAACGTGCCACGCCGTCCTTGTTCATTCGCTGACTTAACAAGAATATTAACCGCAGTTAGATTATTGCAGTTATACGTTAGATTACCTAAATTGCAATTATAGATAACGAGCGACAGACGTATAGTTTTCCCTTAACAGAGAACACTCACGGGTGGTCGTGCTCCATTCAGGACCAGTGACCAATTTACCGCCACCACCATGGTCAAACATACTACGGATACGAACGGCATCGGGTACGAATGGGAATACGCTAAGGTAAAAGACGACAGAACCATATGGCAGAAGATCATCAACGGAATTTACAACCCGAGCTCGCATGAATTTCTCGGTCGGTCCGCCAAGAGCTGGGGTGAGTGTGTTAACTTTTATTTTATTTTACCACTTAAAGTTTAATGTCCCCTTAATCATAAATAATAATATTATATGCAAGTACCTAGGTATATTGTGTGGTCTAACTAAATGTGTGAGTTCCTTGGCACGTTTGGACGCTGCGTCTGGACGTCGCGTCTGGGCGTTGCGTTTGACACCACGTCTGGACGTTGCGTCTGGCCCGTTATAGAATAAATTATATAAGCATAAGTTCTTAGTAGTTATTTTAAGTGATACTATAAAGTACCTACATTAGTATAGTATGGTACTTATTTATTATGTTTATTAATTATGTAGTTTACTTATGTAGGTATCAGTATAAATATCAACTAATAATTATTAATTAAACTACCTTCCCATTGATCCACTACTTTCTATAAATCATAAAATATTTTAGTATCGAACATGTTCACTGTGCCATTGCTAATGTGAGTAATCAGTGTGTAGAATATAGGTATTTAACAGAATATTATGGCATTATGATTAATATGAATCAGTGGTGAAACGCTGCGTCTGACCCACGACACTGCTATCGTGACAGTGACGTTGCGTCAGACGTCTAGACGTACAGCGTCAGGCGCGCCTAGAAAATCAGTTCAAGAAAATACATGTCGTCAGTTACTCGCGTCTGACGCTGCGTCTAGACGCATTGTTCAGACGCATCTAAAAACGCGTACTTTAACAGATACGGATCTGGGCTTACATTTCATTTTGCCTTACGCAAAATAATGGTTCGCATATTTATAACACTGCATATTCTTAATGCCTAATTCTTATTAATGGATATAGGTACCAAAACATATACGTTTTTTTTGGACTTTGTAAAGCATCTAAATGGCTTCCACTGTGACCTCCGCTTTGCACCCGCGCCCACCGTACACCTTTTTGTGCACGGCGCACGCTGTTCTGGGACCCGTGGAAGACGTGTCATGGGCGGGTCGAAATTGATTTTCCTCATTCTCCCCCATCTCGTTCAGTAGTCGTACCTATGTATGTGTATAGCGACGTTAATATATAAATATGGACACTTTACAACGGTTAAATACAAAGGCGTAATTAATAATTGGGTCAATAATCGATTTGGCTATAAGATCGATGCAGCAGTGGCGGATCTTGGGGAAAGGGCTCAGGGGACCACTCCTACACAGCTAGTTGTAAAATTGTTTTCACTATAGAATATTCATCTCAATAAGGCATAATATTTTATTTTTTTCTTGAATTGCTAGTCCGTGGAGGCTGTTGTTTTCCTGCCGGGTTTGTAAGCTCTTTTAATGTCTTCATCTATGGATAATGATTATTGACATGCTAAATTGCTATACTGTTATTTTTGTGGTATATTGGACATAATAATAATCATGGTTGGAACGTATAATACAGTAAAGTATAAAACACGTATTATATGTATGTATAAAACGTACAGTATAAAACTATTAGTTGTATATATTTTATACTGTATATAATTATTATTTTTTTGGTTGCGATTGAACAGAAATTATCAGGTAAAATAATTTTCAATTGAATTTAATCATCATTTTATATATTTTATATTAACCACCTAAAATATATGTGATAATTTGTTACATTAATTACTTCATTTTTATTCTTTATTAATAACTACATTAATATGTATATTATCGAAAACGAAATTTTTTTGTTTTTATTTTATTCTACATTTAAGAAAATTCACCAAGTTCATGTTATTTGTTATATTTGTGTATGAGTTTAAATACTTATTAAAATTTAAAATGTACAGTGTTATCACTGTTATAATAAACTTAAAAAAAAAAAAAAAAAATAATAATAATAATAAAATAAAAAGATGTCCTAGGATAATGGAGACGGATGCAACAACTGTTATAGGTAATTTATTGTATATCTGTAAGCAACGATAAACCATTGCTAACGAAAAACAATTTTGAGCGCAGTTCAGTTGAGAGTGATGCTTTTCCAACAATATATGGTAAAATTTTATGTTAAAATTTATGGTAAAATAATTAAATAGGCTTTATACATTTTCTTAAATGATATTTGTTTAATGTTGTACCGATTTTCCCAATTTTCCTACGTTTTTCTCGGTTTTCTCATGTTTTATCCCGGTTTTTCAAATTTAATGAGAAAACTCCTAAAAAAATCGAAAAATTACATCCTTAAAGTACCTTCCCAGTCAAATTTACTTTCAGAAAAAATGCTATTATTCTAAATCGGAGCAAAATTACTGGTAGAAAAGTTGTACACAGAAAAAAAAGGCCATAATATTTTTTTACTAATACCTACATTTCGTACATTTTCCATTTTCAGACATTTTATCCCGGTTTTTCTCAGTTATTATGGAAATTGATTGAAAAATCACAAAAATGACCTACCTAAACCAAGGAGTTAAAATTTCTTTTCAGATTATAAGCTACCTATCTTTTCTACCTTGATACATGGAAGATATTTTTCGATTATAGTCATCCGAGCGATCGATAGATGGGTGTCTCTAGGTACACTTAAAATGCATTTGTTTTTTCCCTATTCAGATAAAAGGAGGAAAAAAAGTGCAAACAATTTCTTTTCAACTCCCGGATTCAAACCCGCGACCCCTAGTAGGACAATACATATTCATGACCATTTGAATACAACAAACGAATAATGTAAAAGTTAATATAGAGTTATTTAATATTACATTTAATATTTGAACTTCATAAAGTTATAATTTCGAAACTTAGTCAGTCCGCTTAATTCTGGTTTTATCATCCTTCTTACATCAGCAATTTACAGAAAAAAAAAAATTTAAAAATTAGATTTTTTCCACATAATTTTCTACTAAAACAATTTTCGTCAAAATGTTGTATTAAAATTCCTCTATAAAAACAAATACTACATTAAACTCAATTTTTGTTTACCACAAAGTAAGATTTAATGAACCTTCAGTTAATTTTTCAAGCATTTCTGTTAAGTCTAACAATTTTACTGCAGAGTATTTACCGCATAAAAATTACGTACACAACTCGCAAAATTAAAATGTTTATAAATAGCTCAAAAATAGCTTACATGTTTTGAAAATTTTACCACGTCTAGAAAAGTCAAATTACATTTTCTGTCCGAATTTTAAGTCCATAAACTCGATACGAATATTTATAACTGAATTTTAACAAAAATATTTAACATTTTTTAAAAAGCTTGAAAATAGCTCAAATATTTGAAAATTTTACTACATCTAGAAAAGAAAAATATAAGTTTTCTATTCAAATTACAACAATTGACAAAATTGAAAGATAATATAAGCATTATTATCGTGAATTTCCCGTTTTTCTTACTTTTTATCCTGGTTTTTCACAAATAATATGAAAACCGCTTGGAAAATCAAAAAAAGTATCAGAAATGGTGTTACGCGTATATATTTAAGCAAGATTTATGATCGAATTTTTCTACACACGATAAAATAAAAAAAAAAATATCTTAGTATAACCAATACTTTGCTACACTCAGAATCTAAAATTAGTCGTTATAAAGTTTTATATGTGTTATATATGTGGGTTATCTAGTATTATACGTGTAATGCACTGTAACATATACAAAGTTTTATATGCATATATTACCAACCCTAAATTAATAATAGTATAAAATAAAAAACGATAAATAAATAATATGAATTAGTAATATACATAGTTGTTTTATTGATGTAATCTAAATCAAAAAATAATAGATCATAATATTATAGACTACAGTTATATCTATACTCTGATTCTAAAGAGAATATAGCGCTTTCGCGATCAGTTTTCTTTTGACGGCACGCATCCCTAGCAGGTAGCACCGGTCACGACCATCCATGACAGGTGCTACCTGGTATGGATGCGTGCCGTATAGAACACAATTCCGTACGGTTCTTATCAGCGAACGGAATCATGCACAATTTAAGACACATTCCGTTCGTTTTTACCTAAGATTTTAGTGTAATGTTACCAGATTTTTATAACAGGGCTTATTCTAAAGCGCATTCGGGCTTATTTTGCACATTTGGATAGTGAAGACGCGCACTTCATAATCAATTTTCGAGTAATTGAGTTATATTAATAATATTAACAAGCATAAAAACAAATAATAAATACTATTTGTAGTAAATAGTAATTACATGTAGTGAACAATAAGATATTACTAAACATGTTTAAATCACATAATCAACAAAAATTTGATTCACCAACATATAATAAAATATTTGTCAAGTATTTGTAGTAAAAATGTGTATACAATTTATACTATTTAATTGACAAATTTTTAACTTTTTTAATAATAAATAATAAATGGTAACATTGCTCAGAAAATTGTATGGAATCGTGTTGTTTTTTTGGCTCATTTTGACAATCCATTGTTTGAACAAAATCGTATGGAATCGTGTTCCCAAAAAGGTAAAACGTATGGAATCATGTGTGCCACCGAACGAAAACTGGACGCGAAAGTGGTATGTTCTCTTTTGAAATAGGGTATACCTAATCGTGAATATTCCGGTGATTTTATAAATAAATATTGTTACAAAGTGAATAATATTATACCCTGGTTATAAATATATATAAACTAAAATATGCACCATTGTCCAAGTTGTAACTTTATACGCTTATAATATTATGTTGTTGTTCATTCCTCATGGCATTCCTCTGAGTAATGCTAATTGACTTTATTAAAATATTTTGTACAAATAGTGGAAAATATCTATTTTAGAAGTAATAATAAATTAATAAGCAGGTTTCAGTTATAAATAATTTTGATAAATACTTTCCAAAATGTTGAACGAGAAACCGTGGCCGAAAAGAGTGCATTAAATTTGGGCAAATAGAGGAAATTAATTTATCATATTTGGGTGAAAAGAAGCCCACCCAGTGGATGTGTGTGTAGTAAACTGACTAGTTTAAACATTTATAAATTCCATGAAATTAAATATCTTTAAACTGAACCAGTATAATAACTAATAGCTGGTACTTATATACGAGTAAAAATCGTATATATTATCATTGATTATAAATACTATTTATAATCAATGATATTATGTATATAAATTATGAATTTTTAGTTTTGTTATTATTATTGTGATTATTATTCATATTAAAAATTTAAAAATGAACATTACATTCGAACCATATTCAGGCAACCCAAAATGTTTGGTCTATGTAATGGTTTATCGTTGCTTATAGATATACATTAAATTATTGTCTGTAACCTATACTTTCTCAACTTTGTACCTATAACAGTGGTTGTACAACATTTACCCATTCACACATGTGAAGTATGGCCCGTTTTTACTAATATTTTTTTTTACACTAATTTTCATAATTTTGTGATCAGTTATTAATAATAACTATTATAATAGCCTTTTGTATCGCATAACCGATATTTCGCACCTTAAAATAGAGTAAATTAATTTGTTTTCAATATAATTCTATATTGGTATCTATATCATAATTTATTAACTTTATTTATTTATTTCAGTCAAATCAATTAAAAATCATTAATTACAGTGAATTACATTAATATTATTAGCTGATACGTACACCGACTGAGCAATAGCTCGTAAGTGATATACGGAGTTCATGGATATTATTCAATATATAATATTATTATTGATATAGTAGATATGTATACAATTAGAATACAACTTAATAAAACTTAAAATAAAAGTAACAATTGTTTTTTTTTTCTAACATAATTTAAGGTTTAAATTAATCAGCGTTAGATAAGGAAAGATTATTTTTAAATTTATTTATTATCTTTTTTATTAGATTTGTATTAATTATATTAATATCATTGGTATTATTAAATTGACTATTGCATACAATTTATATTAGATTTTTTACAACGTTATTTAAACTGATGAATATAGTTTTACCCATATGATAGGGGGAGATTCTTGAACTAGTTAATAATGTAAATGGTGGTTTAATATATTTTTCTGTTCTTCTGTCTATTATATATATAGTGTTAAGTGTGTAGTTTGGAATGAATTTTATTAAAATTTATCTAATATACCTGTAGTTTATAAACAGATAATATATTTGTTAAGTTCAATAATTCCCCTGGTGAAAATTTTAATGGAACGGAGTACGCTACTTTTACAATAATTTCTTGAATTTAATAATTATTACATTTGAATTAAGCCAATCGATAAACGTTTTCGAAACCATCTTTGTTGACCATTAAAATTTATTCTGAATGGAGCGAAGAAGCTTATGGTTTCATAAAGAAAAGAAATACCTTCCCAGTCAGTTTTTCTTTCAGAAAATATGCTAACTCTGTAAATTGAAGCAAAATTGCTGGTAGAAAAATGGTTCAGAGGGGAAAAAAAGGCAAAATATGATGTTTTAACTAATACCTATTTTCGTACATTTTCCCGTTTTTCCTCGGTTTTTTTTTCGGTTTTTCACATTTGATAAGAAAACGCTTAAGAAAATCGAAAAATTACCTACTTAAGTACCACCTTAAGAAAATTTCCTTCTAGAAAAGAGTCTACACTCTATACCGTATACATCGGAGTAAGCTTTCTGGTAGAAAAAGTGTTCACATAAAAAAAAAATAAACATTTTTGTAAAACCAATACATTTTTCACTAAACTCAGATTCTAAAATACTTATATATTTATTTCGTTTACTATCGCATAAAAATTCGTAATATATAGTATAATGTGTTCGGTTTAATGTTTACACATTAATTAACCATTGAATTATGTAAATTAAAACTATTACCTATAAATTATAAGAAAAAAAGATGTATACGGCAGCGACGTTATAATACGAGTATTATCTCCTTAAAATAACAACAAGAGTTGGGTTGCGTCTAGTATACCCATTTAGGAATCGAAAAGTGTATACCAAATAAAAATAACAGCCATTATACAGTAAGTCCTCGTTTAACGTTGAGGTTAGGTTCCTGGAAAGCACAACGTTAACCGAAAATCGCTAAGGGAAATACTTTTTCACTTAATTATAATGGGTTCCAACTAATAAATAACAATGTACATTTTATTATAATTATTAAAATTGCACGATTTAATTATTTTTCAGCATTGCTTTTGATAGTTGGTGTAAGAAAATAATGATTAGCAATGCCCACTGTTCGCTCATCAGGTTCAAAACGTTTTATAATGTAATTTTTGTAGAAAGAATTATAGTTATCTGATTTTTTAAAATCGGTGTTTTGTTGTCATATTAATTATAAATGAATAAATATTGAAATATGTAACAATAAAATAATATGAAATAGTAATATAATGTACGTACACGAAAACTGTACAGTCAACAACAAAAGTGTCGTTGAACAAGTGACTATCAATAAAATGAAAAACGATTACAAAGTACATATAAGTTATTACCTAAAATAATTAAAAATAGTACCTACGTATGATAAGTATGCCAATCAAAACGATAACAGTATTATCTGAAAAAATTCGACGAAATTAAATAACTTATAAAAAATATATAGGTATAAGTAGTAAATACATTACTTATAATAAAAATTTGATGAATACATGTATTACAAACGACGTTATACAGAAACCGTTGCAGTGTTAAATGAAACACTAGGACTTACATTTCTATGACGCAATAGCGAAACAACGTTAAATGAAGTGACCTTAAACGAGGAACTACTGTATTTACTTAAAAACGAGTAGTCACGCAATCAAGTTCCAAAAAACTTCATCTTAACATTTGTCTACAGTGTAGACAAATGTTAACAACGTTAATCCATATAATTTTCGAATTTTGACGCCCAGAAAACAATTTTGTTTCCATTGCAGATTTGGCCAAACATACAAATGTAGAGCAGCTTGTTTCTTAAATGTTCTAGAAAACAAATTCCTGAAAAAGTTAATACTTTCCGAAATAATGAGTGTACCCACTTAAATGGATCAGCTAGTAGAAAAATAATTATTAAGGACTGCAACATTCTCGTATATGATGATAATTTATATTTACAATTTACAGGTTGAAATCATACGAAAGCAAAAATAAATATTTGTACACAACTAATATTCTAATTATTATTTTGAAAAAACTATATTGTCATCTGCAGTTTTTTTATAATAGGTATTTTGCGAAATAAAATATTTTTAAGCGGTGGGAATATCCCCTTGTGAAAACATAATCAATGTTGTTATTTTTAATTTGGTGAAATAATTTTTGTTTTAAGTCTAATAGAGACTACATAATAAATATTGGAAATAAGAAAACGCGTTTTTGCTACATTGCCTGTAAGATAGACAGAGTCTATGTAGCATCCTCTTAACAAAATCGGTTAGATATGCACGTACCAATTGACGCTGACATCATATTGCTAGGAAGTTATAATAGGACAATTTTCGTCAAAATGTTAACTTAAAATGTTTTTTAAAAAAAAACTGTGTAAACACGAGTATTCATAAACGTGTATCAAATTTTCAAACATATTTGCTGGGTCATAAAATTATGTTCACATAAATCAAAAAATAGCCAAAATTTGCACTTATAATAATTATAAGATCGTGAATTTTTTAAATTTGTATAGTGCCATAAAACAACTTATGATGTATTACTTATGGCCTTGTATTACTTTTCTAAGCAGTATTTTTGAGGAATTAAAAATTGGTGTCTCTATAAAATCAAATAAAATTCCAAAATCACAAAAATTTCAATGAACAGCTAAAAAATCACTGGAATATTTTGAAAATTGTACTACATTTCTTAAGGACTAATACAAGTAATTGTTGAAAATTTTAGGTTTCTGCGGTTATTTTTAACTGAATTTGAAATTGAAAGTAACAGAAGTCTTTTTACATTAGTATTTCCGTTTTTTTGCGGTTATCGCCTAACAAAAACTAAAAGAAAAATCAAAAAATGACGTTCTCCAATGCATCAACTAGACAAATTTCTACATTTCACACACACACACGCAAGCATACAAATATATATAATTATGAAAAAAAGCACACATACTAGTAAAACGTGTTCTCATTATATTATATTATATTATTATTACATTGTATTATATAATAGTATATTTTGATACTGTTGGACGGTTTACTACCGCGTGTCATTTACTAAATAATGTTTATTTATTATGATTTTGTACACTCTCCAGTAAATAATTCGGATAAAAGCACACTCGGCAGTATTTGGAGAACGTGCGCATTTAATGTTTACTTTGCTCGCTCATTGTACGAATAAACGTCGTTGCCAATACCGTCTAAGAATAGATGAAAAAAAAAATTAAAAACATCGACGCGTGTGCGCACGCACCTATATATACACTATATGTACTTAGGTATTATAATCCCGTTTAGCAATATGCATAATATGCTTCGTGCGTCTTGTGGTGATTTCGTGTAGTTGGACTGAAAAACTTGCTAAGTATAGAACAACCTCCGTCCGTCTCGTGGTGTGAAAATATTTTACTATAGTGTATGTTTTGTATGTTACGTGTCGATTTTAGTGGCACGAAACAATTAATTGAACAAGATGATTTTATTACAATTTATTTAAGTCAAATTTAATATAACTAGAAATTATGTTCAATTTCAATATTAAAATGAGTGTTGTTTCGTCTGGCGTGAAAGTGTTTTACTTAAACCTAGATGAAACACGATTACCGAGGGTCCTTTCCAGGCCTCCTTTTAAAAGGCTTATCGTACATGATTGATTGATTTTGAGTGACTGTAATTTACCGGATTCGCGTAGAAATAGATTTATCACCCAGGTCAAACAAACATCGCACGATTGTCCATGCGTGCATTTTTTTAATAATGCTTACGCGAGCGTTTATCGACATTATTATAATTTCATAATATTGTATAATATAATATGATATTACATTATCATAATAATATCGATTTAAAATATTCATATACTTGGGTACACGATACAAGTTTAAAATACATGTGTAGGTATATCATAGGTAAGAATATGCACCACATGTAATATGTAGGTACACATTCCATGTGTTCCTCGATAACCTCGATTATCAATCAGATGAACAATCGTGTGTTTCATCTGATTGAATGTTAAGAAACACCAATTTGTATTAAAACGCAAAATGCTCTATTACGTGATCTATAGAATTATGTGATAATATATGTTAACCTGATAACATATAAATATATTATATTATATTAAATGAGATTATAATATAAATATTAGATAAATATAATATTGATATTCATTATTAAATTTAACGAACATAATAAAATGGAAAATGGAAAAAAATATTTAAACATTATGGCTAAATGTTGATAACACCAAATAATTGTGATAACACATTTACATCGTCTAGCAAACCAACTATTTTGTTGATTGATGATCCGATGCATCGAGAAGCAATCTGATTAGTGATCAGATTAATTGAATTTGATGAGGAACATCGAAATTCATCGGATTGTTCAATATAATCTAGATAATCTAGCTTATCGAGGAACACACAAATTGTACACTGTCTCAAACATTTTTCACCCGAATGTTTCGTGTTTTCACGTCTATATAACTTAGTGTATATTGTAGAATGTAAAAATATTATAATAGGGAGGGGGATGGTAAACTCCTACAAAATTAGGTATTCTCCTACATTGACATAGTGTTAACAAAAGATAGTGTCAACTCTTACACTAGGTAGTTGTAAAGTTGTAAAAAGTAAAATTAGGTATTTTAAAATAAATAAATTAAAAATAAAATCATAAATTACAAAAATCAAAAATATTATATTACAAATTTTTTTTTCTAATTATTAAAATAGGTAAATGCAGTGTAATGAATTTATAATATTAACTAGGTACCGAACAACACGTGCATAAATCAAGAGAACAAACACTGTTAAGGTACGGTTTCCAAGGCGCGACTGGTCGCTGAGACCAGTCTCCGGTGACGTAAAGAAAACCGTCAAATTCTGTAACTGTATTCAGTATCATTGAGGTTTTCGTGCAATGAGGGCTAGTGTTTTAAAGTTAAATTGTATATTTACTGCTATGAGTATGAATACAATTATTAATAACAATAATAAAATAATGTTACTTCTTCTTGAAGAAGAGCAAGAGGATGATGATTTATTAACTACAACATAATGCGATCAGAGAGAAAAAGTTGATGCTCTTTCCCTTAATAGAAAAAGTGAAGGATACTTTAAAATTTGAATAAATAGACATTTAATACGAAATGAAACAAAATTTCGCGAGTTTTTTCGTGTTAATAAAAACCATTTCGATCAGTTGTTCTTCTTCTTCTCCCGAAAAATGCAATTTAGCCATATTGCTGTACGGGACAGTCGAAATACACTACCCAAGAGCTGGTTTGTGAATGAAATAAATCAACGGTCGCGCGCGACAGTCGCAATACACTGCTCTCGGACCGGTAGTGTCACCGGTCGCCACGATAAAGTTTAGTCGCGCGTTCGAAACCAGTCAATAGGAATTACATACCAACAGTCGGACGGCGACTGGTTTCCGCGACCGGTCGCGCCTTGGAAACCGTACCTTTAGGAATAATATAGTTTTTAAATTATTTTGTTCTGCGATTGCTGGTATTGATGCTATTGAACCTTTTATCTATCTGTGAGTGGCGAAAAAAAGAGTTAGAGATTGTTGTATTTCCAATTTACGTAAATAACGTAGACTTTATCGAAATGTTCGAGAATTTCCCATACGATTTTATTTTACATTTTATTATCTTACATTCGAATACGTGTAAACTCCTACAAAAATGACCTTTTTACTTGTATTGAAAACATAATAAAAACTTCTACATAGTCCCTTTTTATCTGCTAAAAATAGATGGTGTAATCTCCTACACAGACATATTTACATTTTAGATTCTAAGTGTAGCGAGGAATGTATATTGGTTTTACAATGATGTTTATTGGAAATAATTGCACTTAAGTGGGAAAAAAACGAATGATTTTACGATTCTGTTATTTTTAAATAAACACACACGAAGTTTTATACCAGAAATAGTTCTCTAATGGAAAAATGACAAGAGACATTTTTTGTTACATTTTGGATAAATATTCATAGAAACTTTCGAATGGAAAATAAAATTTAGTAAACATATGAATGTAAGGCATCGTATCGGAAATTCTCGAACATTTCGATAACGTCTACGTTATTTTCGTAAATTGTAAATTCAACAATCTCTACCTTTTATTTTTGTAGTTTATGACTGATTTTTACTTATTTTAATATACCTTATTTTACTTATTACAACTTTACAACTATCTAGTGTAAGAGTTGATACTATCTTTTGTAGGAGTTTACCATCCCCTTATAATATAGGGGCGATTTGATTATTTTATCAAGGTCTTTCCCCAACCTCATCCCGTCAGAGCCTTTTACAAATAATTTGTTCATACAATATTTATTTAACTACTATCGATTTTTACAAAATGCATTAAACATTTTTTAAAGAACTATTAACACATTAGCATATTATTATCTACCTATAAAAATGTGTTATTGAATGAAAAATAAATAAATTGTATTACTATACTGTGACAAAGAATCAAATTTTCCAATGGTATCAATGTTAGTGTTTAAACCAACTTTATATGATTAATTGGAACGACAGAGTTGCATATTAAGTCAACAACAAATGTCTTTGATTTTTGTGAATGGATGTAAACCTGAAAGTCGTATAGATAGGTAATTTAAAAAGTGTAGACGAAGTGTAATTTCGAGGTAAACTAATTTCGTATTTTCATGTTAGTTAATAAAAATAGTTTAAAATATCTATTTTTATTTGTGACTTTTGGGTGTATATTGACATATTTTTATCTATATCATAAGCGATACTTGGTAGAAAACCACGTGAATGCAAACGCTTATTATAATTTACAAATCCGTAGGAGGCTTCGTTCTCTACAACCCTCAATATATTACTAATATTTAACCAGCACTTATACATTATGAGTAAAAAATAAAGATTTTATCAAATTAAAATTTCATGTTATGTTGTCAAAACATCATCAATTATAAAATCACTAGGCATTTGGACAAATGGCCAATGGGTACAAGTAAGTAAGCATATACCTACATTCAACTGATTTTGGCATCAAAAGAAATACTATCATTTTTCAAAATTATTTATTTAAATTGCATAATTAACAAATATATAATTTGTCAGCATAAATAATAACAGTTAATTATATACGATTAGATAGATATTAACACATATAATACCTATATAAAACAATACCGGTTTATTATACTGTTATTTTAGTTTCAAATAGTGACCTCTTTTAGAAGTTTCAGCACCCTATTTGTTAATTATATTTTCAAAAACGATAGAATATTTCTTTTTGAATATATGAGACTGCTAAACTGCTTAATCTTTTTTGGCCCATTGTGACTTATTGTGCGTTTTTAATCGCCTAGAGCTGAGAAACTACATTCATTAGGACTAGATGTCTATGATAGGTAATCACGGTTATATATATATTTACACTGTCGGCTTGGTCAAGACAGCTAGACAGCGATCGCTGCCCGGGTCTCTAGTTTTTTTTTTTTTACCATAGATACACGGAGTACATAGGTAAATTATTATTTATAAATAATCGACACACAAACAAATCGGATTTTTCCCAAATAAACGAGCAATTGTCGATAAGATAAATTTTGGGTTTAGAAAAATATAGGTACCTATACAGGGTGCAGTTGTACAATAACTGTGTCAAACTTCAGGAGTTATTTCTACACCTCAAATGCAACAATAATATAATATAAGTAAGTAAGTAAGTAGGTATAAGCAAGTTTAATATATTTATAATCAGAAAAGTTCTCTGATTGTTGTCTGTGGGTGCAAAATGATACTCTTTTCCCCCTCAAAAAATTGTAGTGGTGCAAGTGCGCCCTCATGGCCCCTCCGGTCCAAATGCTGCCACTGATCTACATCAATAAATTTTCAAATACCTTTCATACACTCTCATCAAAATAAGACAAGCCATTATAAATATTTACGTGGACTAAGTCACGGGTAACAGCTAGTAGTATTGATTTTATGAGACATAAAAATAAATACTGAATGTAGTGCAGTTGTAGTGAATTCTTATGTTTCTTACACAAACCATATTTTATCTATCTATTCTATTCTATTCTATCTGCTCTTATCTATTATCAGTATATAATAGTATTAATGATTGTAATATATTGTACAATAATAATAATATTAGTATATTATGTTATTAAAAGCATACACAGTTTAGATTAAATGTACAATAATTATAAAGTAAACAAAATAAAATTGTTCAAAACAACATATAAAAAAATGACAACCCCACCAAAAAAGTAAGGTTTGTGCTCGGAATGATTTAAAAAATACGATAGTTGTAACTTATTAAAAAAACTTATTGTAGACAAAGGATAACTACATACTCATTAAATAAAGCAGAAAACGAATACAAATAGGTATGCAAATAGTTGGCTAACATTGACAAAATCAATATTTTGTTTTAAATCTAGGAATATCCATATTAACTTTTTTACATAAATCAATTCCTACAATAACCGTATTGAATTCCCCAAATTTTGTATTAGGTAACTTTAATATAATTTAAATTACTTAGTTTTTATGCGTATATTGTAAACATGATAAGGTTTAAATATCACCAGATTATTATTTTTTTATAAAATAGATAGCCTAGAGGCTTTTAAAAAATTATTTTTATTATTAACTAACTCATTGTAGTCTCTAAGCCCACGAGATGAGTTATTGTATGTTTCACCCCAAACTTCTATAACTTCATAACTACTAATTGACTGGACAAGTGATAAATAAACTATTTTTAATATTCTTTATTAAATAAACTAATGTCTATTTATAAATAAATGAAAACAATTTGTGTGTATTTCAGGAGGTATTTTGCTCTTCTACGTCGTGTTTTATTCAAGTTTAGCTTGTATGTTTGCCATCTGTATGAAAGGGCTGCTGTCTACACTCAATGATCACACGCCTCATTTCACCTTGACCAGCTCTATCATCGGTACAAATCCTGGTACGTAAACATAATTCTCTTTTCAGCTATATAAAATTAACCATACGGCGAATTTTGGTATTCGTGCTCTGTTTTATAATATATTATTTTATAACTGCATCGTAATTTATTTATAATATAAGCCTTAAGCGCAATCATTATTTATACATATTTTTTTTAAGGATTTTAAGACTAAATAAGGTCAATCTCAAAGAGTGAATAATATAATAACGTATTATAACATTTACCAAGTACACATAAGCATTAAACAGGTGCACTTATACTGCAAAATCTATAGGATGAATAATAGTATGTAATAATAAGAATATAATAGGTTAGGGTAAAATGGTAAGTATATTAAAATGTGTATAGATTAACTGTACACATTTTAAATATATAATAGATAATACATCAGTAATTGTTATTTATCAAAAATAAAATAAGCTATATGTATTGTTAAACTAGCGATATACGAGGTATGGCTATTAAATAACGAGACTGCTCGCCTAGAGGGCGCCCTAAATGGATAGTGAAAACAACGAGTAATGCGTTGGGTATCTAGATATCTTATCTATGCACGTACCAAAACACATTTTCGTCACTATTATAGTATTTGTGCAGTAGTGGTTTGAAACGAACGTGTTTTTTTCTCGTGCCGAAAACCATGTGTGACGAAAAACATGAGCAACGGATAAACGTAAAATTTTTTCGTTAAACTAAAAAAAACTCCAACTGAGTGCTATAAGTTGTTAAAAGAGGCCTATAGTGAGGATTTCCTATCTCGGGCGCGTGTTTTTGAGTGGCATAAATTATTTTCTGAAGGTCGAGAGTGCACCGGAATCCAATTCAGNCAGAGGGTCAAACTGTGAACCAACATTACTATTTGACAGTTTTGGCAACATTGCGCGAATGAGTTCGTAAGAAACGGTCGATATTGTGCACCAGGATAATGCACCTGCCCATAACGCGCTGTCTGTGAAGCGTTATTTGGCCGCTTAAGGCTCTCCAGTACTCGAACACACGTCTTACTCACCCGACTTGGCACCCTGCGACTTTTACTTGTTTCCGAAGATAAAGTCTGCCTTAAAAGGAATCCGATTTGAGTCGATGGAAGAGGTGAAACAAAAATCGGCGGGACTCCTGAATGGTCTTACGAAAACAGACTTCCAGCACTGCCTCGAGCAATGGAAAAAACGAATTAAACGGCGTGTGGCGAGGGGAGGGGAGCATTTGAATGTAGAATAACTTTTATAATAAAACACTTTTTAGTAACCAGTCTCGTTGTTTAATAGCCACACCTCGTATTATTTACATTAGCTATCTACATTATTTAATTGATTCAACGGATTAAAAAGTAAAAAATATTAATATACAGAGAAAAAAAATCACTAGGTATCGATCTATTTGGTATTGAGTATAAAGTCGAATATATATGTTTTACAGGACTCGGATTTCGACCAATGTCCCCGAATGTCGAGGACGGATCACTGATTTACTATGAAGCAAACAACCTAACCAATATAAAAGGGTGGACTGTTGAGTTAGACAAGTTCCTAGCTGGTAAGTAGAAAATAAAAACTATTATGTTACATTGTTAAAGAGGATGTTATACCTGCATAGACGCCGTGCACTTTGCACCAGTGTGTTTTACACCCATCACCTTTTTCGTGCGTTTTGCACCCATTATATTTTTCGTGTTATTTCCGCTAGTTATTGAAATCTTTACTTACTGAAATTATATAAAGTGGACTATTCACTTAAAATTTAAAATTATATAAAATTAATATTATATAATATAATCGTATAAAATAGTCATATTATAGTTTTGATTCAGATTTCTGAACAAATGATAACTGACAGATAGGTTAGTTATCTATATAATTATATTTCACGTAATTTTATACGTATGGATTTTCTATCATAATTATATAATATAAACTATAAGTCGATATAGGCTTCGGATAACCAATAACCATATTATTATTATCGATCAAATTTTCATTGTTAAGTGTTAGTAGTGTTTTGACTTTTGTTGCGTTACGTTCGGATTTCCAAATAAACAAGGAAACGATAGATTATAATAATTTGACAATTTTGTACGATTATATTATATTATACTAATTTTATATAATTTTAAATTTTGAGCGATTAGTCCGTTTTATATAATTTTAGCAGGTAAAGATTTCGATAACAGACGCAAAACGCACGAAAAAGGTAATGAGCGCAAACGCATGGGCGCAAAGTGCACGCCACACCCGCATGTGCTGTCTCAGTTCAACTAACGGGCGATATAGCAAAATCTACTTTAAGCAGACTGCGTAGAACACTAGAACTCGCTTAATTTTAGTTTTAGAGTTAAATTATTTATTATAAAATTAAAAGAGTATAATATTCCGGAATGCAAGACGACGAGTTTATTTTTTTAAATATTACAGTCATTTAAAAACGGAGAATTGTTTTTTATTTCTAAATGATATATTGAACATTATATCCGGAATAATAATAATAATAATAATAGGAAAAACGCTTCGTCTTGCACTCCGGATTATTGTTCTATTCTAATTTTATAATAGGTACTTTTAATCTAAAACCAAAATTAAGCGAGTTCTACGCAGACTGCGAAAGGTAGATTTTGCTATAACACCCGTTAGTTGAAGTCAGACAGCACATGCGGGTATAGCGTTCTCTTAATGTACCTAATCCACATTGGGTATGTTATTTTCCTTGTTAACCTCGTATTTTAAGATTTTTAAAAATCGAAATCAATTTAATTATGAAACCATATATTTACGTATTCTTGGGGGAGGGGCAGGATGTGTGGTAAAACTAAAAATCTATAAGGTATGAAAAAGAGGGGGCTACATAGATCAATAGATATTATAGTTTATTAGTTAGTAATAGAAAAGATTAAAATATTAAACAAAAAGTATAAAGCATACATAAAACAATACATAATAACTTTTTCGGTGTTGAGTGAATTTCTCAATTCCTTTCTTCCAATTTTTAAAACCAACATAAGTGAAAGTCTTTTTCAGCATTTTTAGTAGAAAATACTCTGCAGTAAAACGAAACGTTGCTTGTAAATGCTTACTGAACTCGATCCATGGAAATTGGCTACACCATTCAATTCTAAATAATCTAACATTTATCTTGATAAATTTAACAACTATTGGTTAGGCATTTATTTTCAATAAACAATGTAATTTCTGATGTTTTACTAGCAAGATCATGCATTGATTATTAGTCATACAATTACCATATATTCAAAATAATAATAATAAAATACAATAATTAATTCTAGATTTCTGTGGTTTGTAATGTATAGTATACCTAATTTAATATTTTTAATGTTAAAGTTGCGTTTAAAACAATAATAAACATAGAACATAGACAACAACCAATACAAACATAGACTTGCCAGAACTAACTAATAAATAAAAAATGATCTGAGCTTCTAGTATTATTTTTACTTGTACCAAACATTATAAAATTCATAAAAATTTGAATGTTAAAACAATATACTTTTGAATAAAATAAATTAATATCAAATATTATTTACCTTCTGCGATATTCCAAATTTTTTGACAACTAGATACTTCTGTAATGTATTTTTCTTATTGGCCCAATGACGTATTTAGGGGAGGAGATATAAAGGGCTTAGATCCTGGGCGGTAAATTTTGGAAAGCATTTTGATATATATTATAGGTTTTTTGAATATTAAAAAAAAATAATAATAATAATAGTAATAATGTTTTTGCATTCTGTGATAATATCAGGACATGGAAAAGTATAATATAATGGTTACTGGTTTAAGATATTATATTTTATGCTGTGCTTAAAATTATTATTCTTATCATACTTTATAGAATTGTTTTTTATTTATATTTTTTAAATTTTTTAATTGATTTGTGAATAATTGTGATAGTGACCCAGGTTCAAACTTTCAATGTGTTTTAAAATTTTAATTTTTTTTTGTTCTTTATTTTCTAGAAAACAACAATTCCTAACTTAATATACAATTTTGTACTATTTATGCGTTTTGTATAATTTATAATAAATGCACCTACTATATTCTTACGTATAATGCTTATATTTGTATATCAATGAATGTATTTTTTATACACACCTAATATGCTTTTTAGATTCCGAGTATAACGAAGAATGCATTGATTTATGTTTACCTAGTTATAATAAAGTTTTTGGCCAAATTGGTTTTTTAAATGATGGTCTAGATCTAAAACTATGCTAAAAATTAAATATTAATATAAATCATTTTTGTGATTTGAAGTCTTTCAAAAATGATGTTAAGATTTATCTAGTATATAGTTTATATTAGTAACTTTTAATACTGTGTATTTACTTATGCTATAGTTTTCTATTTTTATTTTAACCTTTTTTTTAGTTTTAATATTGTATATTTTATATTCTAATATCAATTATCACAACATGTTATTTTATGTAAGTACAATTGTAATTGATAAGAACCGCTCTCCAGCACAAGCTTGGCTCATGGGGATGCTGAAATCTAATTTGTGTGTATTGTCTATTAAATATATCACCTGTTGTTTTTTTGCAAAATATATTAATACTTATAACTAATGTGTTTTACAAATATATTTCTGAAGAAATTTGGGTTGGGAGGGAGGGCGTTTATTTTCTTACCTGAAGCGCAAAATATTCAAATACGTATCTGCGATTGGCCTGATCTAAAAACAACATACATAGTGTATCAAATTAATATATTTAATTTATAATTTATAAATACATATACTGAATAATTTCTAAAATACTAATTATTTCATGAGAAAATTTGATTGGAAACTGATATACAAGGTTAGGATAAAACTTAATTGCAGTTTACGTTTTCCTGTTCATCGAATTTAAAAACTATTTTTATAGATTCCCGGTATTTTTCCCAAATCGAATGTCCCGAACACCCTTTTCCTTCGGGAAGGAGGATGTTCAGGAAATTTAATTCTGGAAAAACTTCGAAAACCATTTCTATACAATTTTACAATACCAATATTTTATATATTTTTCATCAACTATCAATTTTACGACTACATATTTCAAAGGAAATTAAAGGTTCCTGATTTAGTTTTATTTGAAATAATTCAAATAAATAAACACATTCATATAAAGAGTTAGAAATTTAGAATTACAATATAGAATATGACTGAGTATTAGACGATAAACATTGGTATAAAATATTAATTATTTAAAGACGGTACAGTATAGCGTAATAATATTATATCGCCTAAAACATTTTCAGTGTACAAAAATAAGACCCTGTTACCAGACAAAGGTAGTAATCAACAAAAGTGCGGATACCACATTCCACCACAAAAGGATAAAGTATGCGAAGTCCCTTTGGAGAACATGGGACCATGCACGTCCGACACTAACTATTATTTTTCAAAAGCTCAGCCTTGCGTTTTCATTAAGCTTAATAAGGTGGGTTGCTTTTCTATATTTTTATTCATCTTTAGATAAGTCGAAACATTTTTAATTCTGTTGGGCATATTTAGATTTTCGATTGGATACCAGAATTCTACAATAACATAACAGACATTCCAAATGAAATGCCGAGTGCGCTCAAACAAAAACTCTCAACAATTCAAAGCTACGAGGTAAACATTTAAAATTAAGATATACTTATACTTTTTTTGTCAGAAAATCATGGATAGAATAGAATATTATTGTTCGTATTGTGTTTATATCTATTTTTAGTTTAACACAATATGGGTTACTTGCGATGGAGAAGCACCGGCGGACAAAGACAACATCGGGCCATTGAAGTTATATCCGCAGGATGGATTTCCCGGCTACTATTATCCGTACAGAAACAAAAAAGACTACCTAAGCCCGTTGATCGCTATCCATTTTGAAAATCCAAAAAGTGAGAACGTAGATAATAAATACTATTATACTGTGAATCTGATTTAACCATCTATTTGTTCCCTGGGAATTAATCGTTAAGTCGTAATAGGTACCTACTAAACCAAAAATACTTAATTTCTTATGATAGTATATTGGATGGACAAAAATAATTTATCTTGTATCAAATAACTCATCAAAATAATAATAATATATGAATATTGTATAGTAGTTCGGTGAACAGTAAACGTATATCTAGCGAGTATCCCCGTTGGGCAAATGTGAGGCGATTGGAGGCAAACAAATTGCGAACAAATTGGGCAGATCTGCTTCGCATATATCTGTTTCACCTATTCAGCTCTTAAGACTTGTTTGCTCGGTTAATTATTTTAAGTACCTACTTACTATTTGTGTAAAAGTCATAATCAAAATATAATTAAAATACGATATTAAAAATATTGTACCTCTACCAAGTGATAATTTTCAATTTGATCCGCGACTATTGTTATTTTTTATCTTTTAGAACACACTTTGATCAACGTGGAGTGTCGTGCTTGGGCCAAGAACATTTTTTACAAACGTAGCTTGCAGAACCGCGAGGGTTCTGTTCACTTCGAACTGATGATCGACTAAGTTGCAGCACATACATAATAATTAACAGTTACATTACTTGTTCTCAGTTTTTCGGAAAGTCACGAAAAAATGCAAAAATGCAGAACATAGCACCAGATTGTTTTAAAACTATATACTTTAGTTGAAAAGTTCCATTAAAAGCTGTTATTAGATTTAAGTATTAAAGATTATTGATTTTACAGAGATAAAATTTAACTTTAGATTTAATTTTATTGTTGATTTTTGATTTTAAGTAGGTATTTGTATAAAATTAAAACACTCTAAAGCTACTAATAAACACAATTTGATATGAAAAAAAAACAAATATTAGGTATATAAATGGACAACCTAACAATATCCGTTTGCCAATTTTTATACTGTAGTGGTTTAAATATCATTGTTAGTTAGGTTATTATTATTATATCGCTTTTATATGGTTTAAAATACAGGATAAACCCCAAAAAAATAAGAGCAAATATTATTTGAAAACCTAACGTAGGAAGATTTATAATTATAACTTGAAAGTACCTACTTGCAAATATTATAATATAGATAAGGAGAGTTTAAACCTATCGTATTGAAACAATATTATATAATAGTCACATAATATTTTATATCTTATCTTTTTAATTTATTTCTTTTTGTCGTCTTCAACGTGTTTAAGTATCATGTAATAATATTATTATTAAAGACGATTTTATGTCAGTGCAATGCTTTTTATCCAGCTTATGTAGCAAAGTACATGACGATGCATGTATTATAAAATTATAACATTATGTTAGTGTTTGAATGAAAATATATCCATTCATGTCAAATCGATGTAGGTAATAATAATATTATATTATGGAACGGAATAATCGCATTTGAGAAACTAAAATTATTATTATTATTGTTTATTAATATTATTATTACTACTTTTAAATTATTATTACTACTTTTAAATTATTATTACTGTTGTTATATATATTAATAAAAAGAAAAAATTAGATATATTTAAACCATGCTAATATTAACCGTAATATGTTGTAAATTGTCGTAACAATAATTTTAATAACCGATGTGTTGCTGATCGTCTTAATGATTACAATTATTATTTTACATAAATTTGTACCTACGTTAGATTAAAGTAGATATACCATTTTACATAGGTATTAATATTAATATAATATTTATTATATTATATTAAAAGAAAGTTATTGGTAATATTTAAAATTGTTTATAATATGTTGATATTGCGAGATAAACAACACTATAGCTTATTCTAGGGGAACGCGTGTTTGAAAAAAAAACTTATTCACTTTATATTTCGTTTTACGTGGTCGAGAGTAATATAATATGTACCGTATAATACAATATTAAGTAACGTGAATATTTTGTGGTTGAAGTAAGTTTATGTAAACATAATTATACTTTCTATTATAGAATTAGTTAATAAATAATAGATGTAAAATTGTTGAGTTTGTCATATTACTTTATTCAGTGGTATACCTATAATCAAACACAAATCACCTACCGAAATTTTAATATTAAATACGATTTTATCATATATACCTATAGGCAAATTAAAATAACTTAGGTATTTTATAATTTTAGACTAATAAAGGGAAGTGTACAAATTTTTTTATCGATTAACTTAAGTTACAGGACAATGGTCAAAGGTTCCACAATGTATGATGAGTGATGACGTATAAAAAGTGAAGATACAAAGGCATTAATTAGTGATAGTGATGGAAACTATAAAATAGTTTATACTATTGATAGTTTAGATCAGTGGCATAGTTTGTTGATGTTTGTGGGGGGAGGGTTGAAATGTTTTTACATTTAGACTATTACCCTCACCCAGAAAAAAAAAAGAATTTTAATTATCATAAGTACATTTTAGCAGTGTCGGATTTAAGGCACTGTTGTGGATCAGTTAGGGATACATACAGTAGTGGTATTATATTCGATAATACGCATATTGTCACATCATCGATGGTTAGTGGCATATTTGAAAGAGAGGGTGATGGAAGCGATCGCTCTCCTATCAATTAATTTGTGTAGGTTTTTACTATATACAAAAATTTAATATTGTTAGAAAAGAGTCATTAGACAATAAAACACTTCATGGTAAGATAAATAGGGTAAAATATGCCACTGTTCAGAGTGCGTAGTCGTCAACGCATTCACAACATCTGTATTTATTTTCATTTTTTTAGATAGTAAAACGTTGTATATCGATATTATATTAATAATAACACCAATATAATATAGACGCGTGACGATATATATATATATATATATGTTCACCAGTGTTAAGCAAAATTTGATCTAGATAATTATTCGAATGATTTTTTATAATTATTTAAATTATTTTTTATTCGAATAATTGTCTAACATAAAACTCAAATTATTTTATTTTATTTTATTTGTTTAAATATTGGTTGGTAATTTAAAAATAATCAACTCTACTTTCGTTATTGATAGACCGGTATTAAGGCAGTTAAGATAAGCATCACCCGTGCGATTCGATCGCATTATATAGATTTAGACTTTAGACTGTTACGAAAAGTACAGTATTTTTGTATAGAGCTCAATATTATGTTTGAAATTTATTTGAATTTATTCAAGTAACGAAAATAAAATTGATTTTTAAATTACCTATTAATGTTTAAATAAATAAAATAAACGAAAATTATTCGAGTTTTATGTTTGACAATTATTCGAATAATCAGTTTTAAAATTATTTGAATAATTATCTAGTTATAAAATTTTACCCAACACAGCCGCGCGGCATGTCCATGTCCAGGACAAGCAGATTTTTCGCGGCAATATCATAAGTTTCTTTTGGAATGTTTACCGAGTACGATGTAGTTTGCGCACTCACTTTATTATATACTTACAACCGACATAAAGATTCACGTTTCAAAAAAAATTGGTGGGTTCGTCCAAATTTAAATAGCCGAAAAGTTACGAGTGGTACACAGCTCATTAATAATTTAATAAAAGATGATCAATTTAATAATAAAATATGGGGTTTTTTCATAATTTTTGCCCATATCAATTTGAAAATTTATTGTGCATAGTTAAACCAATTATTATTATTAGATATTTTATAATTTGAAGCCCCCCTCCAAAATTCGTATAATATACCTATGTTTAATGTGGTTTATCAAGTCATTTCGGTGGGTTGGAATTTCTTGTTATTATTTATCAATAACATCTCTGTCAACACGAGCGCTGGTCGCGGCCGAAAATATGCGATGAGAATTTACTGTTCTAAGCTTGCATAGAAATGCAAGTCAAAACGAATTAGCAAGTAGATATTTCGTGACAGTTTTTTACGTCACTTAATAATGTGTGTAGAAATTACTTTTACATACAAATATTTAAATCTGTGTCAAAATTTATACTTTTTTAACCCGTTGTCAATCGCGCGGGGTAAATAATGACTTCAGCTTATTTTTATTTATAACTAGCTCTCTCGCCCGGCCTTGCCCGTTCCAAATTTTATTATATTTTTACCCATATTCTTTTTTGGTTTTGACAGTATCAATTATGAATAAAAATAATAAAGTGGAAAGTGGGTAGTCCACCTTCGGCTGACTAAAAGTATTTTGTTATGGCATATATTTTTAAATGTTAAATTACTGTTTGCCTCAAGCATTAAATATTTCTGGATACACTACGTTAAGTATATCACCTTCTGGGGCCAGCAATTTTTTTTGCATGTGACACGTGATAGAGCTACGTACAATTGACCATAGGAAAAACATTGGACAGTTAGGTCTAAACTCTAAATCAGCAACATTTAATGTTTGACCTTGTGATTTATTTATGGTCGTAGAAAAACAGTTTCACGAGAAATTTGAGCTATTTAAACTGAAATGGTAGATTGTTTGATATCATTGATAAGACCATTTCCCCAGCTCTCCAGTTAGTAAAAACCATACATTCAAGCAGACAGTTTTTTATAGATTTTATTTGCAATCTTGTTCGTTATTTATTATCATAAATACGTTTTGATCAACCTTTTACATTTTTGTCTATAGAGTATATAAAGACAACGTATATAATATTAATGCAATGGTATCGAATTCAAATATCAGTCATAATTACAACTTTTACTAAATATATTATTGAAAAAAAATAATATAAATAAAAAAACATGTCTGATTATCCAATAGTAACCAATATACTATTATTTTAATTTGAAACCAATAGCAATAATAAAATAAAAAAAATATATTATCATATCGCATTTATTTCATCACCACCCCACATTCGTCTCAAATCGCAATATCTGCGACCTCTGGTTGGTACGTCTAATTGGTGAGATTTTGTTGGACCAAAATTGCGCTGAACTAACTGCAATGAACAAACACTTCTCAAAAAACTCACTCAACAAAATCAAAACTGGATAAATGTTCAGATAGAATAGACTATACACTAAGAAATTAATAAATATATTTTTTCATAGATACTCNCATGTTACCACGGAAATCTCTAATTTAAAAAAAAAAATATTAAATTTCTAAACTAAAATTACTTGTAACCTGAATTTAGGGAATAGTATGCAATGGAGGATGAATTTCAATAGCTATAACCTTCTCTGGACGATGTGGAAAATTTTACAAAAAACTGCGTTAAAATCGGCCAAGCCGTTTTCACGAGATGCGATGACCAAGGAAAATAGGGATTTATTTTTATATACATAGATTTTATAAATGTTATTGTGAATGTAAATATTTGTATATTTCTATTGTCTCGAAGAATGTGTTTATAGATAAAATGTAACCTGTTTTGTGTTATCTTGATTTTTCGTTCACTTAGTAGAGGTGCATAAAGTGATCGGCATCAGTATTTGGAAATAACTTCCCTCGTGCGAGTAATTCATTCTCAATTTTATTTTTTTTGTTTTTATGATCGAAAAACAATAAAAGTTTGCACGACATGAGTTAAATTAATATGTCATGATTATTTAATTGAAGTGTGTCCAGATGGTTATGCTCAATTGGCTAAATAATAATATAACGATAAAATATATTTTATTTTTCACAAGTTTTTAATCATTTTTTATAGTATAATTTTATTTTATAAAAATGGTCAAATTATTTACATCCAGGTTTTAATTTATTTACTCATATAATACATATAAGAAACAAAACTTGGAAAAAAAAATACATCGTGTGAGTAAAGGTGACAACGGAAACAGTGCGAGTGACGACGGGTTGAATTAAAATAACAATAATATTAAAATATATTTTACGATGAATACGTTTAATGGTCACTTGAAATTGGCATTTATACAGGGCATATCCACACGAGGTATCTTTTGTCGCGCGACACAGCCCGCTGACCAGGCCGATCCTAAATTAATAATTATGCTACGCTACATCGAAAAAAGCTGCGTGAAATTAATTTTGCGACGTTACACTCATGCCACAAAGATGCCCCGTGTGAATCCGCCTTAATATTTTACCTTGATCACTAAACGATAATTATTGTTGATAACAAAAATTAAGCACATTGGAACTAGGAAATTTCTATTTTTAATACCTAATATTACTATATGCGTGTACCCCAGTTGGCATACTAGTGTGCCGCGGTACATCGGTTGAGAGCCACTGATGTAGATACATGTCAAATTTCTGTTTTATCAAGAGTCCAACGTTTTAAATAATTGAATAAAATATAAATGGGTGAGAAATTGTTTACAAATAAACATAAATATAATGAGATTCATTAAAAAAAAAAATTATTTAAACATGTATTTTAACTAAATATTTTGAATCAATTTTAAATAATTAATTTGAAACAATAGTCTGAATAGTTATGAAAATAGTTAAAAGAGTTTAATTAAAATAATAAAATGTAGGTATTGTTTTATTTTATTAAGTCGTGTACTGTATACATGCTTCATAAAATAATATAACTTGAAAACTAAAATTGTTTAAATAGGTAAATAAATAATGTGAATATTTAAAGATTATTTATTCCAGGGATTCAAACTGAATTTATTTTTATTGTTAGTATTTAATGATCTATGCATTTCCTCTGATTTTTTTTTTTATGAATTTTTTTTGTTAAACTGGAAAATAGTGTGGTTTAAAAATAATATATTAATATACATATAATAACATTATATGCTTTAAGTTTCATTTACATACATTTTCCTAGAAAACTAACCAATAAATTACTTGGTTATAATAGGTTTGAAGCCCTGGTTTATTCACTTTAGCCAATGATAATTTTAGAGATACAACCAAAAAATGTTTCATAAAATTCTTGATTTTAACTTTGTAACACTAAAATAAATTCATGATAATTTTGGTCCCGAAATTTACCAAAATAAAGGAAAAAATGTCTTGTAAAAATATATGTATGAATATTTATGTAAAAATTTGTAAAATAAAAAAATGATTTAACAATCAGAACTTAAAATTTTAAAAAACCAAGAAGTACATTTTTAGATTAAACAATTAAAACCTATAAGTCTTACTACATATATTTTAAACAAAATATATCTATACACATATATATATATATATATATATATACAATATTATAATGTATTTGTACAACTTAAATGTAGGTATAATTCAGTGATGATATAATATAGTTCTATCTTAAAAAGCACAATATATAAATATATTAGTAATCAGTAAATTGTTCTTTGAGTTTATAAAACAGTAAGTTAATTATGTCAAGCATAAAATTATGTTTATATAATTTTTCAAAATTGCAATATTTTCATAAATTGTATCAAGTATTATCAACTATATTAAATCATTAATAATATAATAGTTAACAGTAATAATGTGATGCAAAATATAAAATAAAAATTACACATATATATATATATATAATAAAAAAAAAACATTTACAAAATAGTTTGGTTAATGTTAAATTAAACACGTATCATTTATTTGATAGGCATTACTTGTAGTGTTTACATTTAATGATAACATACCTTTATTTTTTTTTATAAATCGCACTTCTTCCACTGACACGACCACAAAACAAACCTATTATGAATATTAATCCCATGAAAGTGAATAAAAGGACAATTAAATATTTTTTGTTAGGGGATTTAGTAACTTGTCCATATAACTGTTGTAGGCTCTCAGGATAAATCTATAACAATTACAACAAGTATTAATGATTTATGTGACCAGATTACATTTTGTGCACTTTAGGAGAGACCTTATAGATTCTAAGTGGAGTAAGGAATATATTGATTTTTTTCTCATAATGTGTACACAAACTACCAGAAATCTTGCCCCGATTTACAAGTGCAGCACTTTTTCTGAAAGGAAATTTTCCTGAAAGGTCATATTTTTGATTTTCTAAGTGGTTTTCAAAATAATTGGGAAAAGGGAAAAATTAACAAAATGTATTATTTTAATTTTGTTTTTCTTACAATTTGTTAAAAAAAAATATTTGTAAAATTTTTAAATTTAGACAGAAAACTTAGGTTCGCCTTTTCTAAAAGTGGTAAAATTTTGAAAACATTTCAGCCATTTTTGAGTTATTTCGACATTTTAATTTTGTGAGTTTTTTAGGTAATTACAAGTATGAAATCAGCAGATAAAATTATTAAACCAAACAGAAATACTTGAATATTTAACAGGATATTCATTACAAATCTTCATGGTGAAAAAAAAAATTGAGTGTGATGTAGAATTTTTTTTATAAGAATTTTAGTATCAAATTTAGTGGAAAATTGTAAATATTACTGCTTTTCAAATCATATTTAACAGTAACATACACCATAACATCCCCATTAACATCAGCATTGGCAATGATTAATCGTACAGATATACATTAAATTCCCCTATGTATCGTACCTTCTCACCTACATCAGTGGCTTACTGACTGTATATTTTGTTACCATGTATTGTCTTAAATATATATATATATATATATATTTTGCTCTTTATTTTAGCAAGAAAGCAATAATAAACTTAACAATAATATTAGAAAAACTAATAGAAAGATAAAGAAAACCTTTATGGTGTTCGTAGATTTAGAAAAAGTTTTTAACAATGTCAATTGGAAAATACTATTTAGCATTATGGAAAATATTGGCATAGATATTAAAGAAAAAAAAATATTTTATAGGTAATATACACAAATCAAGAAGTCAGAGTTAATTAATTGACTCTATAGTAAAACCAGCTAATATAAAGGAGTTATTACAATGGTGTCTATATGCAATAAGCTGGGCAAAATTTTTTTTTTTGGGGGGGGGGTGCAGGTTAGGTTATCTTAACTTAACGGACCTCCACATGCGATTTTTTTTTGCAACTAATATCCAAATATAAAACCTAATATAATAAGTGCAAAATAAATTAAATCACAACATGAATACACATTTTCAATCAGTGATATTAACATTAATTTAAACCACTTAACTCTATACATGGAATGTATAGAAAAGTGTCCCTGTTAGAGGGCTACCATATTGATTCTGATAGTGGTTTAATCCATGAAAAACTTGGAGAGTAAACCAAAGGATAAGACATAGGCAAAAGAATCATGGAGAGATCATTTATTGTACAATAATCTATGGATTGAGTACTAAAATAAAAAATAGGTAAAGGTACCATGAGAGTATTCTAATACTCTTTCACAAGAGAAAGCTATTGTCTACTATAAACTAAACCTTCAACCTACAGGAACAATACCATATGCCAACTGAAATCAGCAATCTGGACTTTTTACCAGTAGATGCTTGGGAGGTGGGGGGTGGGGGTTGCCAAACATATATCATATATACACCTCTATGAAGTGTATATGAATAGTATATAATATTTAATAAAAATATTCTTACCAATGCTTTTGCATTTTTAAACATTTCCATTCTTTGTACAAGCATTTCATGACACTTGGAATGTAGTGTTTTAGTTTGTGATTCGACTACAGCTTGCAGACATTGTAAATCTGTTATAAAATTAATGAGTGTAACATATTAAATTAAAAATAGTATACATAATACATTAATATTATTTTCATGAGTACTCTTAGGTATTTGGATAAATATTTTAATAGGCTTTCCATAAACTGGTATATTACTACATTCTCTGCTTGATTGAGGGCATTATACATATTATTTAGTATAGCAATTGATTTTATAATATACAGATAGGTAATACTGTAGATATATTTGATGGCTGGTAATTTTTGACCACCACTATGAGACTGTTGGCACAGCATTTCGACCACCATGCAAGAACAGGCATACAGCAATTTTAATTAACTAATGCAAAAGCATTGAATTATATTAAAATTCAATTAATAATGACATTTTAATTTCCATTGCAATATAATTTACACCAACCATAATTTTCCCTGAATTTTAAATGGTTTTCTATTATTCTCATAAAAAAGTGGGGGAAAGTCATAATAATTGTAAATTGCATGAAAATGTTAGATTAGTGACATTTAGAATAATATGATTAATACAATATTATATTTAGTCTAAAATTGGTTTTAAAAATGATTTATAAAAATATATTTTGTCTGAAAAGCTCTGTTACCGATCTATCATCATCTGTGTGGCATATATTAAAATAAAGTTATCAAATTGAATTGTATATATTTTTGTATACACCTAAACATAATGCTTAGTAGGGTATTTGCAGTATTTTACAACTTTTTTTATTCTATGTCCCTTTGTAGATTTTAAAAGATTTTATATTTCATACAATAATTAAAAATACATCCTAGGATTATGGGGATAGGTGTAGCTACTATTATAGATAATTTAATGTACACCTGTAAGCAATGATAAACCATTGTTTACAGAAAAATGATTCTGTTGATAGTCCGGCTTTGTAAACAATATATTTATATATATCATATTATATTAAAATAATTAAATAGGCTTTATATATTTTCTTTAATAATATTTGTTTAATGCAGTACCGATATTCATAGTTTTCTGAAGTTTTAGAAAAAACAACCTCTCTACTGGGATGGAAGTGGTCAATGGTTTGAAAATAAGTGAGAAAAATGACTAAAATTTACAATTAAATGATTAAAAAGTGACTAACATTAAAAAATAATACAATTATTTAACATCAGTAGTAGTTATAGGTAATAATTATAATATTATAATAGGTTAGGATTGGTATGATAGGTTAACAACCAGGCTTTATTAATGAATTTAGTGATAATTTAAAAATAAATAACAACTTTAAATATACCTAAAACAATTGTTTAAAAATATGCTAATCTTTGGTAGTATTAGGTTAAACTTATATAAAACTTTAAATTTCTTTTTCATCACATAGCAAATTATAATAATATATGATCTTGTAATAAATATCAATATAATAATTATTTTTTATAAAATTATTCGAGAATACTTAAAAAGTGACTTTAAGTGACTAAAATAAAAAAGTGACTATACTCATGAGAGATGAGTACTGCTATTCGAGTACCCCTATTCATCAGTCATTCTGCATGCGTGTACTGGGTCTCTCATGGGCCGGAGTATAAGTGAGAAAAATGAATAATTTCCATCACTGCCTCTCTAAAGTACTTCCTCAGTGAAATTTCGTTTTAGAAAAATTGCTGGTAGAAAAGTTGTCCATCCAAAAAAAAATCATAGTACTAAAAGATTTCCAGCACTCATTTTTAAATTTATGGCTTAGCAAGGATCTATTGGTTTTATTTTGATGTGTATTTTTTTTGTTTATAACCCACTTTACTACCAGAAATCTTGCTGGGATATAGAGTGTAATACCTTTTTTGAAAGAAAATTGTCTCTAGTTGGTAGAAAGTTAATTTTTTGATTTGTAAAAATAATTAAGAAAAACCTGAAAGAAAATTATAGGTAAACCACCAAATATTTAGGGCACATTGTGGCTTTACTGGTTTCATGGTTTTTAAATTTTGCAAACTATATTTTCTATCAGAAATATTGGTTAAATCAATAAATACCAAGAGATAGATTTTGATATTTTTAACAATATACAGTCACTAAAAAACAAAAGTAATTTCTTGATATCTAAAATAGTTTTAAATTTAATTAGGAAAAATAAAAATAAAATTGTTTTAATTAGGGCGTAACAATTTCATTATTTAAATGTGCAAGATTATATTTTTCTACCAAAAGTCTTGGTCCAAATTTCAAAAACAGCATATTTTCTGAAAGACAATTTTGTTTAGTCTTTTAGTAAAATTATCTTTATTTGATTGTCCATAGTTTTCCTTATAATTCTGAAAACCAGGAAAAAATACCTAGGAAATATGGCAAAGTGTAAGAATTCAAACTTTTTATTGTATTTTAGTTAAAAATTACCATAGAGACCCGTAGTTTTCACAAAATTCTTATAATGATCATTACAAGATCTTTATAATGATTCTTACAATGGTCTTTTGTAGACATGGTAACATTTTTAAAACATTTAAACTGTTTTTAGGCTGTTTATATGTATTTTTATTTGGTAGGTATCTTTTATCAAAATAATATACCTTAAGAGAAATGATTGAAAATTTAATACAAGGTATATTTTAAGTTGTACTTATAGTATAAAAAACAAATTTGAGTTTAATGCATTAGTTTTTTTTCATAAGCATTTTAAAATCAAATTTTAACAAAAATTGTAAAAAATATGGCATTTTAAAATATGTCAAATATTAAACTTTGCTCTGAATTGTTTTTTTGTTAGCAATAGTTTTTTTTTGTGTACACATATAAATAAAATAAATTTATGTATCCCATCTTCCCAAATTTCTACCTACAATAATGGCTGTGCACTGCCATCTCAAATATCAGCTCTTTATTTTTATGTTGCAATGATCATTGATCAATAAAATAATGTTGCACAGCTTATTGGATTACAATATTATAGAGAAAGTATTCTTCATAAAACTTATTTCATTATAAAAGACTTACGTCTACCAGCACCCTGAGGTACGGTGTCACAATACTTTGTTATATCTAGGAGACAAGCTCGTTGTAACATGGGATCTACATTTATATCAGCTTTGGACTCTTCAATCAATCCCGCCACTTCTAGACGACAAGCTCGACTTTCAATTAATCCATGACTCAATGCTTGTTTTAAGCATTCTTCTACTTGTCCAGAACTCTCTATAGCACCATTGCCCTCACTGTTTTCTTCTTTTCGACAGAGTTCTTTAATCTATTTATTTAAAAAAAAAAAATTATTGTACAAAAGTTTTAATTTTATGATGACTGTTTTTTACAAAATTTAATTTTTAATATCAAATAAAATAAAATTGAACAGTACCTCAGTTGTACAGAGACTACGTAATAATGGATTTAATTTATAATTTAATGCAGCTTCGCGCAGAGTAAGAGACACCTGTTTTTCACATTCCGGTTTTAATTTTCTTTGACGAAACTTTTCCTTAAAATTAAATTTTTATATTTAATTAATCACTCAATAAATTAAATAAATTATTACAAACTTTTAAACATTGTAGCACTTTTCCATTATACTCAGACTCTGGACGTAATTTGGCCAATATTTGACTACAATATAAATTTATGTCTGCTTGACAACTATGATGTAGGGCTGGGTCTAATCTATAGTCGTCACTTTGTTCTATCATACGTTGAATTACAAGTGATTGACAAGGTTTTTCAAATGCCAAATCATGTTTGAATTTCTGTATTACATTACATGTTAATTATTTGTTATATATATATAAAAAAAAAATATATGGTTTTGTTGAAAATATTGAATACATTAATTTGTGATTAAAAAGTGATTTTTTTTATTGTGAATCAGCAATTTTCTGGGAAGATTTTAAGTGAATTTGATTTGTTTTTTTTATCATAATGGAATTGGTCAAGTTTTATTTTAAAACCATTTTTAATTTTTTAATCCAACTCCATGTATCTTAAATAAATATATACTCTGGTTTTTCAAATAAGAACCATCTTTTTGAACACAGATTAGAGTAGAGAATATTTTTATAGAAATTTTGATATGCATAACACTTATATCAGATTTGCCATTTAAGAATTATAATTGTCTAAAGTTTGGACTGAAGAAGTAGGGTAGAGAACAATCATACAATTTATTCTTTACTCCTCCAGTTTAAATTTTAAATTGTAAATCTGATATTAGTGTTATGCATATCAAAATGTCTAGAAAAATATTTTCTATTCGAATCTGTGTTCAAATAAAGGGGGGAGGGTTCCTATTTGAAAAAAAAAAGTATACACTTATTTAAGGTATAAGAAGCAGGGTTAAAAAATTAAAAATTGTTTTAAAATATAGGTTAACTGATTCCATAATGGTTAAAAGAACAGAAATCAAATTTACTTAAAATCCTCAAAGAAAATTGCTGGTTCATAATAAAAAAATCATCTGAATAATACCTTTAAACAGCTCAAAGCTCTAGACGTATTTTCTTCTTTGCAATAAAGTTGTATCATTCTATGACATTTTGTCAATAATACATAGTCTGATGAACTATCAGTCAAATCTTGTCTTTGAATCAAAAATATTACACGATGACATTGATCTGATAACAAACTTTTGTTCATTTCAAGACACACTAAAACCTAAATAAAGAAAAAAAATAATGAATTAACGAGAAAAATTGTATACATATTTTAAAAATAGTTAATACTTTCACCTGTGCTGAACCAGATTCCATGCCAGAACAATGTTTTGAAATATCGCCTTGACATGCATTTTTTAAAACAGGATCCAATTCAAGAAATTCTCGTTGTTGTAACAATTGTGCTCGGAGCTGTTGTCGACAGGGTTTTGTTACTTTATGTTTTGAATCAGAAATAGTATCATTACGGACTACTTCACTTAAACAGGCAACAACCTGATGAAAATAATTATTCAGGTATATACAAAAATGTTAAAATATAAATTTAAAACTTCAAGTACCATGATTGTGCATACCTCTGGTTTAGTGCGAGACCTGGGACAGTATCTCATTACTGTTGAGCGACAAGCTTCTTTAAATGATAATGTGAACCGATAATCATTCATAGATATTAACTGAAAATGTTCTACAGCAGCACGACATTTTAATTCCGTTTTCATTTCTGGATCATTTTTATTTTTTATCAAACAGTCCATTACATCATTTTTACCAATATCATCTTTAGATATAAGTTCCGCCTAAATATGAAACACACAAATAATAATGAATCAAAAATTAAATAGTTTATAACAATATTTCCTAACTTTACCGAACAAAATTTTTGAATAAATTGTTTACAGTGTATTCTAATGACAGGGTTTAACTGAATATCTTCAGCTTGTTTTTCTGTCCATCTACTAATGGATTCTTTGCATTCTTTTGTCATTTTTTTACTGAAATAGTATTTTTTTATTTATATTATTTAAAACATATTTATGAATAATGATCACTTACTTGTTAAAATTGTCTTGTAGGCAGAGCATTTCCTCTCCGATGCCAGTTTTTTTGTGACAAAAATTTGGTAGGTCCCTAATGCAGGATTCGGCTATCTCTGGATTGAGATCTACACTGATGGCTCTTTGTATCATCACTTTTCGTACTTGATCTTTACATTTTGGTTTTAACTATAAAAAAATATCATAATTATGAATACAATTACAGCACATCATTACTATAATACATATCTTGTAGACAAAAAGTTATATATTTACTTTATATTTTGCTCCAGTGCTTGATGATGTGAAGGGTCGGTAATACTGAGCAAGACATGGTAAAATTAAGTTCCCTTTGGATTCTTTTATCCAATCCTTGGCTTTACAGATTCTAGATGCATCTGAATAACATGCTTGATATAATGCGGGATCTAATGTGAAATCACGATTGATAAAATATTGAACTGGCATTAATGCATTTTTACAATCATCTTGTATAGATCCCACAAATAATTTTTCCAGTAAGCAAGACATTACTCTAAAGTATATTTAAAATGTGATATACACTGAATGGTAAATAGTGATTATTAGTGATTTGTAATATAAATAATTGTAACCTGTTATAGCCAGGAGGTCTATTATCAGAACAATACATATCAACTTCAGACTGACACATTTCTTGAAGAACGGGATCTACTCTCCAGTCTTCACCAATGTTTGTGATACGCATAAGTTTTTGTAACTAAATGTCATTAATATATTTTTCATTAAAAAAACAAAATATATATACATATATATAAATATATATAAATGGTTACACACAGCTTTTTGACAAGACTTTCCAATTCGATTTTTCTGACGTGATGGTTTTGAATGATCCATTAAACAATGAATTGTACGTCTACCAATTTCATTATTTTGACAGTAATTTTCTATATCATTAGAACACATTGAAACAACTTCTGGTGATAGCTGGTAATTTTGGAGTAACAACTTTCGATGTTCCATCAATTCAAATTGACAATCTGGAGTCACTTCACTCCCTGAAAAAAAAAAAAAAGAATAGTAGTTTTAATATTATGATTTAACAATTTGACTGTTAATAACTATACCATTATGTATATTATTTTCTAGACACAGTAAAAGTTGTGCCAAGCGTACATCCTTATCATCAGACACTAATCTTCTACAGTGGTATTTACGAATATCATCTCTGCATGCTCTAGTTAATCCTTTACTGACTCTAATATTGCCAGTAACTAATTTTTCTCTCCTCCACAGCTGGTTTTGGCACTAAAAAACCCGTTTAAAATAGATAAGTATTTTAAAATATTTATAAATCAACACGCTAAATTACCAATTGTGACATTTGTCCACTACCAATATGTCTGGAAAGACAGTTATAAACATGACCACTTCCAGTTGGAATGTCAGCGCATAGTTTTTCTTTGTCTTTTAAACAAGCCATATGAAGAGAATAATCAAATTTTATGTTATCTGCTTGCCACTCAGACAATTTATAAACAAGTGGTAAACACTGTTTTGGAGAAAGTTTGTCAATGTTAGATTGAAGACATTCTAATACTTTTCCTCGATTTAATGTCTGCAAATAAAATATTATACTGAATGACCTAAGAAATAACGTAATTACATCATACTAACATCTGTGACTGGACCATTGAAACAATGATATTTTTTAATATCATCTTGACATACATTTGAAAAATTAGTGATTAATCTAAAGTCAGAAAATGCTATATTTTCTATTCGTAATATCAAATGAAGACAGTCTTCATTTTTTATAATGCTCTGTTTTTTATCGATTATGCAACCAAACCAATTTTTGTCTCTTTCACAATTGACTTTTTCAATTTCATGCATACATTTTGACTTGAGTACAGTTCGTAAATTTTCTTTTGTCATAAACTTTTTCAAATGAGTCCATATAGCTTTTGGACAGTCATTTGAAAACTCAGAATCCTGAAAAAATTTCAATCAGTTATTAACAATTTCCTCTAGTAATTAATTTTGTAAATAAATACAATGAATAGATAGATAAATAAAGTATAAATTAAGTATGGAAAATTACCTAAATAAACAAATAATAAAATTAAAATAATGCTTATTAAATTTGTACCTATTATAGACATATAGACCATAGTTGTATCAAGTATACAATTTAATTAAACATTTAAAATTTTGCTTTGCCTAACTAATTATCGTACTATTTGTACCAATGCATATATTTAAAACTATTGAAAATCAGGTGGAAACATTTTAACTAGGTAATACTAGTTGAATATAAAATATTAAATAGCAATAGAATTTGTATAGGGATATTGTTGTTTACTGTTAAGTACATTATAGAAAAAGCTAGGTATGTATTAATTATGAAACTAGTGTATATATTTTATGCGCTATGTTGAAGAGTTGTTGAATTACTTCGTAGAATTGTATGCATTCCAGTATGTCGAGTTCAGACAAGGCTGCGGTGCGCGCGTCAGCGCATCTCAATTTCAAATCGTCGACGCAAGACGGTTCAGTCAACAGCGAACCGACCGCAAACACACCCGGCACGGCTACACACGAAACTAGGCCAACGGATAGTAATGCCGTTAGAGTCACGACCATGGTTGTTCCGCAGGGACACAGTACCTAATTGACTGACAATAGAAGCGTTCACTTCCGTAAACGAGATGATGGTGGCTGGACAAATCTCACAGAAATCATTACAAATGGCTGCTCGATCTCTTGCGAAAATTTGGTAAAAAGGTGACAGCTAAAAACAATGACGAGCAACACGATTAATCTTTCGAGTAATATTATTACACGCAAGTTCAAAGCGACTCATCCAAACAGATCGTTATCAGTGATCGTAGCCGGTACGCTGCTCGTATTGTATTGTAATTTTTAATCAATTCGCTATTATCACAATCGACCCATAAAAAGAGATAACCCGTCAACCCAACAAAAAATAACAACATGTAGTTACGGTGGCACAACTATCGTGCAATACACCATAATATAATATCTGCATTTTGTGGGCACATTGGCACAACCACAGACCACAATAATATACTCATAGACTGGTCTTCACGTTTCTTCTGTGCTAAGATAGGTAGTACTTTTCGATTACTGAGTTACTCCGATATGGTACAAAAACTATTGCATAATTACCACATTTTTTGCGCCTTTTTATAATATTGTTATCATGGGTTGACATTATAAAATGAAAGATAATATTGAAGTCTTTAATCTTTGATACACCTATTACCTAGTACCTTACTACTTTAGTCTTGAATATTCTTAATTAAATATTTTATTTAGGATGGATTTTAGATGCATTATCTGCCATAACACAATTAGTGAAAATATAATATTAACTTTTCCGGTTAGTATAATATATTTGCACTACTTATTTTTGGTTAGGTATATGTGCATTATAATCTATATTATAGATTTTCAACTGATGAAAATCTTAAAAAAAATGGATGAACATTTGTTTGCAAAATAAATATTTAGTTTCACATCTCATTGTACTGGGGCATTAAAAAATGATGTGCTTGACTGTAATGAGAGTTTCACCTTTTTTGAGTAGGACATGAAGGGAGTCATCCTTGGTCATGGCTCATGAGTTAGGTAGCTATCAGTCGTGCGACTTGTACGGTTCATTTATTTGTATATTATGTTTAATTATTCAATTTAAAATATTATAATATTGTTCTCACTAACAGTATTTTTGACTTAGTGACGTAGCGTGCATAAAAGCAGTGTAAGCGTTGCTTACACTTTCAGTTATAACATGTTATAGATATATTTTTAAATGAACAATTCATGTCATGGTAAAGTTTTAATAATGTAAAATTATGTATTGCATTTTGGAATTTTGTAATCGTATAACAAGGAGAAGACATAAAGCAACTTTCAAATAACTACATGACCAATTATCGTGATATCAATAGAATGATACTATTTATTATACTATCAGCGTTAGTATGACCACATACGCAATATTGAGCATTATCTAAATAAATTATTTAGATAAATAATTAATTATATTTTATCTTATTTAGATAATAAACAAGATTAGTTATCTGATGAATTATCTTAGATGAATAATTGAGTTATCTAACGTAATTCATTTAGGAAAATAAACCTATCCGAAAAATTGAACTTGAAAGTTAAAATCCATGTCTCGTTAGTAAATAAACCTTGTACAAATAGAAAACAAAATTAAAAACATAAAATAATAGGTAATAATATTATCCGGGTCGCTTATTTATGTTATTTCTAAATTCTAATAGAAATTGTAGATTATAGAATCTAATATAAATTGTAGATTAATTAATAAAATTTAAAATTATATTATTTTTTAACCAGATAAATAGTGGTTTATATTTTATCTTTATCTAGATAATTTAGATTTTAATTATGTTTAACTAAGATGTTTATTTTTTTTTATATTGAGTACAAAAATTCTATTAGAAATCTTGCTCAGATATATACGCGCGGCACCATTTCTGAAAGGGAATGATGTCCAGATGGTACTTTTGGAGGTAATTTATTGATTTTCCAAGCGGTTTTCATAATATCTTGGAAAAACCAGGATAAAATGTAAGAAAAACAGGAAATTTACGAAAATAATGCTTTTATTATTTTTCAATTTTGTTATTTGTTGTAATTAATTTAAAAATATCCGTAAAGACTTGAAATTCGGATAGAAAAATTATATTTACCTTTTCTAGACGTGATAAAATTTTTAAAAAATTTAAGCCATTTTTGAGTTATTTATAGACATTTTAATTTTGCGAGTTTTGTACGTAATTTGAAGGAAAAAAAATGTAGGAAATGTAGGAAAGACGGGAAAATTGGTACAATATTAAAAAAATATTATTAAAGAAAATATGTTATCTATTTAATTATTTTACTATAATATGATATATATATATATATATATATTGTTTACGAAGCAGGATTATCAACAGAATCGTTTTTTGTAAACAATGGTTTATCGTTGCTTACAGGTATACATTCAATTATTTATAACAGTGGCAGCACCTGTCCCCATTAACCTAGGACGTCTTTTTTGATAATATTTGTATTAAATAATTCGTGATGGGCTCTCTAGAAACGATGGAGGTAGAAAAAGGTACTGATAGGTATTTATTTTTTGGTAATTGCGTATACCACTGACTATATTACGCCACGCCACTGATTTTTGTTGATAACACTGATTCATAATACAGCGCTATGTTTGCACGCGGCTCTCAATATATTTGGTATAAAATGGGTTAGTTTATGAGTTTAATATGGTCTATGGACATAACCGTACAACAACACGTAGTTGCTATTTATATAAGAGGCCCACGAAGATGTACCTACCCATTATAATATTTCCGGGGATAATAAAGATAATTGAATTTTATTTTTTTATTTTTTTTCTATTACTCATAGGTAAACTCATAGTTTTTTACTTCCCTCTACGACTGCAACCGCAGCGCTGGATTATACTATTGTCGATAAAACAACGTATTGACGCTTATTTTTTCAACTAAATATTTGACTGTCAGCCTTAAATGTTAAGTTGTAATTTTAAAATTTAGTTAAATTCTGTTTACTCAAAATTTAAATATTTCAAAAACAATGATTACATGCAATAAACTCATTAAACGCTGTACAGACTAAAGACTACAGCAGCGGCTGGCTTTACGCAGTTATTATTATTATACTGTTGTCGATAAAATATGGTTGTCTTCATGAAATGTACAAATTGTTTGAGCAAAGTGTCTACAAATATCAATGAATAACATGAAATAATAATCGTACGGTTCCCGCTGCCTATTTTATTTCGACCATAATATTTTATCAGTGTGTATAACAATCCGGAGTCCCGCGTGGACGGTAACGCTATTAATATCATTGTTTATTTATTTATTAGGTGGTAATTTTAAAGTGCTGTGTGCAGTTTTTTAGTCTTGAATTTTATTCATTTGCGTCGAAAAGATATTCAAGTGGTTCTGAAAAATGTAAAAAAAACTTCCTGCTCAGAAAGATAGTATTAGCAAACTACCTAAAGTAACTTCATTAATTAAACTTGAAGAAACTAATAAGCTGACCAATTCTTTGACCTCACGATATCAAGAAGGCTCTAATTATAAAAGTGGATTAGAGTAGATAAAAATTGATATTTAGGTAATGGTAATAATGATAAGAATGATGACAATAATAACAATGTAATTATAATTAAAAATAGTTTTTAAATCTTGTAACGAGTTGATTTTTTTAAAATTTACAAAATAAAATACTATATTGTTCATAAAAGTCTATGTACGTATCAAATATCTATTTAAAATTAAAAAGATGTTATTTTCTTATAAATCATCAAATAAAAATTAATATTGGTTTTTTCATTCTCATTATTTTTTGGCTTCTTAAAGAGCCCCAAATTCTGTTTGCCCAAGGGCTCCTGAATATTTTAAGGCAGCCTTGATATTATATTTAGAAAGTTGAAGTAAAAAATTGGGAAAATGTATGAAATAATAATAATAATAAAAATAATTTTATTTACGGAAATTCATTTTCAATTTTAAAATAATGAATTGACAATGTAAAGTGACAGTTTATATGAACATAGTGAAAAAAATAATCTATTAATACTAAATAATAAATTTAAGTTAAATATTTAAATTATCAAAAATAAACTATTATTAATAAATTAAGGACATAATGAAATAATGTAAGATAGTAAATAGTATTAACTGGATAAAATATTTGAAAAATTTAATAAAGTAGTATTAAATATATCTAAATTATGAATTAAATTATTCACGGTCATAAGCATAGGCGTGCGTAGACATTGTTCGCAGGTGGTACATTCTTTTATTACTCCCTCTTCCCTCTTCTTAAAAATGAGTCTATCTACAGATATGTACTATACAGGCGGGGAGGAAAGATTAGAGGTTAAACTCCCCCTCATTGGCTTAAAAATACAAAAAAAAATGAGTTATCTAATATCGAAATGCATATATTTCTATTAAGTTACGAAGAAAAGCTCTATTCTTGATATATATATATATATATATTAGAAATTGGTGTTTTTTTTTTTTTTTAGAATTAGATTTTTAAATTACCAATTCCTATATTCGAGTTGGGTAGAGAAAACGACTTAACGATTTATTCACGATTCTTATTTGCTACATTCCCTCCCATTGAAAATTACTGGGCACGCCACTGAAACCTGTGCCCGACTCTATGTTCTATACTATGTATGGGGGTTTTGGAAGACAAATAGCTAGTAAGTTGGACAATGTTTATAATCTATAATTAATATTAATGCGATAATGTGATGATAAATTCAAAAATGTAGTTTTCACTACACTCTACATCAGCGGTTCCCAACCTTTCTCAGCCTCGGAGCCTTTTTTAAAAAAAGTTTCTCGTGGAGCTCCCATGAAATATTTAACATAAATTTTTATCTGCCTGTGTTCTATCTTCTATGAAGTATAATAAACACGAATTGTATATATACAAGAGTCAAAATAAAATTATATTTTTGAATACAGGTGAAACAATAGCANCTGTTTGGTTCGGTCAGAAGAGAAGCGAAGGTCTTTCCAGGTAGAGTTTGATTTTAATTTATTTTGATATGAGAATAATTCAAAAATATCTTTTTGATCCGAAAAACGTAATTTTACTGGTCGAGATTTGGTAGTATTAGAAGAAGAAGGTTTGCCCAGACGAGTGACAGAATTTGGTTTGGATTTTAAGTTAAGAAAATCAAGTATGTTTTGAATAGAAGTAGAATCCGAGCTTGCGTTGGTTAAGTCATTAAGAGTTTCTGTTAAATTGAAGAGTAACACATTATTTCGTCGTGATTGTCTGTCGATCATCTCAGGTATTAGATTGTCGTTAATTATATGATAACAATATTTATTAAGTATGTATTTGAATCCAAACAAATAAAAATTTACATAATACTGATAATGAAGAATTTCATTACATAAGACATTTATAAATGTTATATAAAGTAATTTTAAAATTCTTACATGTTTCCTGAATTTTAAGTAGATAAATCTTATTTGAGTAACTCTAATTTAATAATAATGAAATCTTAGTTTGTAAGTACATACTCATAGTTTAATACAATATAAGCAGTTAAAAATATATTAAGTGCGTTTTAAAAGATTGCTACTACTATGATAATTAACTACTTCGACTAAGTCTGCAGTTCCCAACCTTTCTCAGCCTAGGAGCCTTTTTTTAAAAAAAAGTTTCTCGTGGAGCCCCCAAGAAATATTTAACGTTAATTTTTATCTGCCTGTGTTCTATCTTCTATGAAGTATAAAAACACTAATTTTATACATAAAATTTTATTTTTTAATACAGGTGAATCAATAGTATGAAAAGAACTGGACAACATATTATTTATTATTTAAAACTTAAATCTACAAAATGTCTTAATGTGAGCATTGGGCCTGGTTTTTACTACTGAGTTTGTTCATGTCCAGTGTCACATAAGTCATTTGAAGACACATATCGTTTTCTGCATCCAAACGTGCTCGATATTTTGTTTTTGTAGCTGTATACCTCGAAAAAGCCGTTTCACATAGATATGTAGTAAAAAAAGGAAGTAAAAGCAGTTTATCTTTTGAACTTAATATTGAATGATCTTCCCCTAATTGAGCCTAAAATTCAGATATTGGTTTGCTTTTAAATAATGTCTGATAGCAGCTATCCGAAACTATATCAATAAAAACCTCAGGTTAATTTGTTACATATCACACTGAGGACGTCCATCAGCAAATTCAGTGAATCCTATATCTAAATATGACTCGCAATATTTTCGTTTTTTTGCTTCCTTTCTGAATATCTGTATCAGGTATCGTAGATTCTAAAGTAGAACTATGTAAAACATGTTCCGAATGTAATTCTAAGGAATTTTTTTTACTACAATTATTGTTATCTTTCTTCGACTGAGCAATAGTTGTTGATTGACTCTTTTCAGGTCTTATGGAGCCCGTTTTAAACCACCGTTCCATTACAGTAAAAATATACTGGGTCGTTCGTACATACGCACAATAAATAGATAAAAAATAAAAATAATTGAATCAAATAAAAAATACACGTCCGTTGTTCATAAATATGCTCAATAAAATTATAAAAGAGTAAATTAACTGATGAAACAAAATAAAAACACGTCCGTCGTTCGTAAATACGCACAATTAACTGATAAATGAATAATGTAATTTGAGAATCAAACCTAAATGAAATGGTGAAACGTGGTAAACAAAATAATGCATATTCTATAAATATTTCTATAACATAATAAACAACAGACTGAGTCCTCAGGGTCGTTTCAATTTATCATCGTTTCGTATTATCTAAAATTCCAAAATTAGATAATTGTATACAATTTTCTTATCGGTATTTTATGCAGTATACATATCGGTGAATTATGACATTCAAGTCTTCATGAAATATATATTCATTTTAAATAACGAACAATTTTTAAATTAGTTGTGGTGTTACGAACGGAGCCCTTGGTTCCAACCCGATTGCGGAGCACCGGTTGGGAACCGCTGCTCTACATCATTCAATTTAAAATCTATTAGTTAATTAACTATTAACAGTACTAACTAAATATATAGATATTATTGTAATGGTGGTTTTCAATAATATTAATAACAACAGCTTGTAAACATTGCCAAACCTACATTACGACTCTGTTGGTTTAAAAAGATTTGAACCATAAAGTAACGGATCATTGAAACCAAATGATTTGAGTTTGGTCAATAAAAGATAATGCGCAACATTCAAAAATAGATAAGTCGCAAAAATTAAAGCGCGCGCTTGTCCGCTTGCCGAGTAAACCACTCGTGTTTAATAATACTAAAGATGTCCATCCCTCACCCGAATTAGCTCAGTTTTCGCGAATAATTTTTCCTGTGAGTTTCGAATTAAAATTGAAAAAAACGACTAACAAGAGCCCCGGCGAATCAAATTAAATAAATTTTACCGATAAGGTCCCAAGTGTTTCGACGTCCGTTGATGCGCTGGTTAGAACGTTGACATTTTTTTATCATCTGTCATGGTAAGCAAATTCCTGTCAAATTTTTTTTTCTGTTTTGGTGCTCTTGTCCAGCCCAAGATGGCGGAGTAAATCCATATGAAAAGTTTCTTATGTGGGGCGACTTCGGTCGGTGCAAGGAATACTGTGAGTATAAATATTTTTCTTTAACACCTTGGCCAGTACTCCCGTTATGTTGTTTTTTTTCTTTACCCTTTAGTTAAATAATATTAAAACAATATTGTATGTTGTTTTTTTTTTTTATACCTATTGTATTTGTGTTGATCGTTAATACGGTTGTTGTGCCATGTGGTTATTTGATAATATTAAAATTTTTTTTTCATTCGTTTTTCCTATACGTGTCCAAAACCAAATATATGTCTTATTCCTGCGCGGCTCCCCATATAAAAACCGCCATCCATTTTCTTGTATTTTTATACCACGTGTTTTCAACAACGTAAGTGATAGTTCGTTTTCTTCTTAATTACTATGCCATAAATTGTGTGCTGTTCAACTTTTGAGAATAAAAATAAAAAATATTACTTTTGTTCTGCAATTGCTCTGAATCAATTTGTCCTCGAAACATAGGTACAACTCGTATTGAGGTTAGGTATGTCCCGCAGGTGTCAACTTATATTATATCCCAACTCGTCAGGTTGCTACGTTAGGACACCCACTTGGACGATAAACATGGATCCAGCCGGCACCTTTTTTTTATAATAAAAGTATAATTCGCGTACGTGGCAAATGCGCGATCCTGATCTGAGTCACCGCAATCAAATTAAATATACTTATGTGTTTCGATCCACAAACCGTCCGCTACTCCACTGGTTGAAACCGAAATCTCGACAATTTTACAATTCCCCCTAAATATTAAAATAATCGTGCGTAACTCGATACCACCGCGTCGTGAACATACCATACATATGCTTTAACCAATACTTTACTTATAAAATACGAAATTATTCGATAGGTATCTAAAAGGACACGTTTCCTTAAACTTGAGCTTGAGCTTGTATATTAATTGATTCCAAGATGAATTATTTGAAAATTCTTAGGTTGGATAATGATGATAGCCCTGGACGAAAACCATGTTCGTTTGAAATTATACGTTCATATAAAGGAAATAATAGATTGTTAACCAATTTGAAGAATAAACTTAGGAATATTGAAATTTCAGAAACTTGTCTGTAGTTTGTAACTAAAGATTTATTTCATTTTTTATAAGTTAGTCATAAAATAAAAATGCCATAATAGGTGACAATATAAATGAGAATTCTTTCAGAAACCTTGTAAAGATGCCATCAGGACCTGTTGATTGTTTTAATTTTATAAACCACATTTTGTCGTAAACATCTATTGTAGATATATTTATAGAGCTAAAGCAAAATAGAGAGTCATATAATTTGTATATATTATTAGTGCTATTGGTTATTAATGGAATTGATAAATACTAGAAAAATGAGATTTAAGTAAATTAACAATTTCTAAACCAGAGGTAGCTTCTTTATCAAAATAGGACATAGATGCTGGTAATTGGTTATTTGATTTTTGTAAATTATAAAAATTCAAAAATATTTTAGAATTTATTTTAACTAAGTTTTGTGTGCAATTATTGTAAGTTTTATAATCACGACATTGCTAACCCTTGCTTCAGTCTACTGTTCTCCCAGCCAAAAAATCACCACTCAAGATTTTGCTCAATTTTTCATCTCACTAGGGAACAATTTCATTGCAGGCGGTGACTTTAATTCCAAACACCCAGTATGGGGCTGCCGCTCCACCTCTTCAAGAGGTAAAATCCTACACAAAACAATTACCGATCATAATTGGTCACACCTCGCGCCTACTAGACCGACATACTGGCCCACTTACATCAATAGGCATCCAGATATTTCAGATTTCTTCATATATTCACTCCCAAGTAGCTTACTCCTTGCTATATCTAACATCACGGATCTTTCCTCTGATCATACCCCAGTAAAGCTAGTCATTGATGGTGTAACAAATCAAATCCCAATAAGATCTTCCTTAACCTCAAGCCCAATAAACTGGACCCACTACAAAAAGTACTTAAGCGACAATACAAAATTAGGCATACCTCTTAAAACTGCCAATGACCTCGAGTAAGCTTTTGTCACATTTGTAGAAATGATCCAATCCGCTTCTAAGCTGTCCTCGCGCCCATGTAACAACTATTTCACCATATCGAAAACAATTCTAGACAAATACCCACTCCCAGGCCACATCAATGTACTCATAAGACAAAAAAGAAAAGCTCGTGTCAAATGGCAAATCACAGGTTACCCTAACGATAAGCGGATCTTCAATAACCTAACCAACAAACTTAAAAGGCAACTCCAAAATCACAAAAATCAATCCTATGACAACTACATCTCAAACCTAAATCCAACTAACGGCTCGCTTTGGAAAGCAACCAAAAAATCCTTAGACACATCGAACCCACTCCTCCAATCCGTCGCCCCGATAACTCTAAAATCACTGACGACGATGAAAAGTCCAACGTTTTTGCCGAACACCTTGCTACAGTTTTTAAACCAAACACTATACAAACTAATCCCCAGCACTCTGCCAGAGTGTTTGAGTTCTTAGATAGTCCACTACCAGTTTCTATGTCTGCAAAACCCACTACCCCAAATGAAGTTTTCTTCTTTATAAAACATTTAAAGTCTGGCAAAGCTCCCGGTCATGATTTGATAACTACCCCACTTTTAAAACAACTACCTCCCAAACCAATAATACTTTTATCATATAAATTCAATTCTATACTCCGTTTTTCTTACATGACATCTATCTGGAAACATGCTCAAGTAATACTCATCCACAAATCAGTCAAACCTCTCGAAAACCCATCCTTTTACAAGTATAAACATTGCCAAAACATCGGTTTATTTATATTATTAANGCATTGAAAGGAGATCCTGAAATCGAAAGGTTATAACGAGCCTTATGAAATATACTGGCTCGATATAACACTTCAATTCTAACATCTTTCATTCTATAATGTTCAAATATCATAGTCCTAAATACAACAAAAGGGTCGATTATACAAATTCCAAACACTATATCTAACTATAATTCGATACTTAATTTATTAAAATACAATAAACAGACATATTGATAGCTTATCATTAAATGTATGTGAACCCTGATATTAAAATGCTAAAACAACGCATATTTTTCAATTCGTTCAATTTAAACAAGTAAATTATTATATGCTATTATTGATCTAAAATGATAAAGTCTATTATAAAGAAAAAGTTAAATATATACTCAACAAAATGAAATAGAATTCCGAAAATTGAACATGATGAAAATTCCAATACGAGATGATTTAAAATGCTCTATGTTTACTTGATGCGAAGTAGTTTTCATTGAACTGCTTGTAGATCACAATTTGTTTAGGTTCGTACACTTTTAATGAATTGACATATTCAAAATCTGTAAGAAAAAACAAAATTAGGATAAATCTAATATAAAGAGCACATGTAAATTATACAAATATTAATGATTTTACGGGTTTAGAAAAAATAAACAGTCAACTTGATAAAAAATTATCAAAAAATAAATTACTTAGAGAGCTGNTGATGCGAAGTAGTTTCATTGAACTGCTTGTAGATCACAATTTGTTTAGGTTCGTACACTTTTAATGAATTGACATATTCAAAATCTGAAAGAAAAAACAAAATTAGAATAAATCTAATATAAGGAGCACATGTAAATTATACAAATATTAATAATTTCACAATGTTTAGAAATTTACACATTGATTTTACGGTTTTAGAAAAAATAAACAGTCAACTTGATAAAAAATTATCAAAAAATAAATTACTTAGAGAGCTGTAGACGATCTATAATTGCATAAANTGACATATTCAAAATCTGAAAGAAAAAACAAAATTAGAATAAATCTAATATAAGGAGCACATGTAAATTATACAAATATTAATAATTTCACAATGTTTAGATATTTACACATTGATTTTACGGTTTTAGAAAAAATAAACAGTCAACTTGATAAAAAATGATCAAAAAAAAAATTACTTAGAGAGCTTTAGACGGTCTATAATTGCATAATGAGCAATTAGTTGATAAAAAATTGCATAAAAAATCTTCAAATTGACAGGTTATTTCCAGCATATGAATTATACACTACAGAGATAACCCTTTAATTTGAAGATCANTACAGTCAACTTGATAAAAAACTTATCAAAAAATAAATTACTTAGAGTGCTGAAGACGGTCTATAATTGCATAAAGTGCAATTATTTGATAGAAGATTGTATAAAATATCCTCAAATTGACAGGTTATTTCCAGCATTTGATTTATACCCGCCACAGATAACCCTTCAATTTGTAGATCAATTAATCTAATTGTACACATGTTGTTCTTTTCAAAACAGAGGATATGTTGTTTCTTCCATTATCATATAGTCATTACATTATAAATTGCGTAAATTGTGATATAATTTAATGCATACCCGGATTAGTGGTTACAAAACAACAGTTATAGATTGAGATTAAAAGAAAATCTTTAAATTCATAAAGCTAGTAAATATTAAAAACATTTATGGACCTAGGTAACATTTCTATTGTAGTAGTCAAACATTAAATTTACAGTGATAAACATTTACCTTAATGTCAATATGGCTATGTACAATTAAGAATGGTACAAATTATCATTTGAGTGTTGGATGCATTGAAATGAGATCATGAAATCGAAAGGTTATAACGAGCCTAATGAAATATACTGGCTCGATATAACACTTCAATTCCAACATCTTTCATTCTATAATGTTCATATATCATAGTCCTAAATACAAAAAGGGGTCGATTATATAAATTCCAAACACTATATCTAACTTAAATTCAATTTTTTTTATATTAAAATACAATAAAAAANTGAGTGTTGGATGCATTGAAAGGAGATCCTGAAATCGAAAGGTTATAACGAGCCTAATGAAATATACTGGCTCGATATAACACTTCAATTCTAACATCTATCATTCTATAATGTTCAAATATCATAGTCCTAAATTCAACAAAGGGGTAGATTATACAAATTCCAAACACTATATCTCACTATAATTCGATACTTAATTTATTAAATCACAATAAACAGACATATTGATAGCTTATCATTAAATGTATGTGAACCCTGATATTAAAATGCTAAAACAACGCATAATTTTCAATTTGTTCAAGTTAAACAAGTAAATTATTATAATCTATTATTGATCTAAAATGATAAAGTCTATTATAAAGAAAAAGTTAAATATATACTCAACAGGATGAAATAGAATTCCGAAAATTGAACATGATGAAAATTCCAAAACGAGATGATTCAAAATGCTCTATGTTTACTTGATGCGAAGTAGTTTCATTGAACTGCTTGTAGATCACAATTTGTTTAGGTTCGTACACTTTTAATGAATTGACATATTCAAAATCTGAAAGAAAAAACAAAATTAGAATAAATCTAATATAAGGAGCACATGTAAATTATACAAATATTAATAATTTCACAATGTTTAGAAATTTACACATTGATTTTACGGTTTTAGAAAAAATAAACAGTCAACTTGATAAAAAATTATCAAAAAATAAATTACTTAGAGAGCTGTAGACGATCTTTAATTGCATAAAGAGCAATTAGTTGATAGAAATTTGCATACAAAATCTTCAAATTGACAGATTATTTCCTGCATATGAATTATACACTACAGAGATAACCCTTTAATTTGAAGATCAATTATTTTAATTGTACACATGTTTTTCTTTTTAAAACAGAGGATATGTTGTTTCTTCCATTATCATATAGTCTTTACATTATAAATTGGGTAAATTGTGATAAAATTTAATGCATACCCGCATAAGTGGTTAAAAAACAACAGTTATAGATTGAGATTGAAAGAAACTCTTTAAATTCATAAAGCTAGTAAATATTAAAGACAAAATTCTAAAACGAGATGATTCAAAATGCTCTATGTTTACTTGATGCGAAGTAGTTTCATTGAACTGCTTGTAGATCACAATTTGTTTAGGTTCGTACACTTTTAATGAATTGACATATTCAAAATCTGAAAGAAAAAACAAAATTAGAATAAATCTAATATAAGGAGCACATGTAAATTATACAAATATTAATAATTTCACAATGTTTAGAAATTTACACATTGATTTTACGGTTTTAGAAAAAAATAAACAGTCAACTTGATAAAAAATGATCAAAAAAAAAATTACTTAGAGAGCTTTAGACGGTCTATAATTGCATAAAGAGCAATTAGTTGATAAAAAATTGCATAAAAAATCTTCAAATTGACAGGTTATTTCCAGCATATGAATTATACACTACAGAGATAACCCTTTAATTTGATGATCAATTATTTTAATTGTACACATGTTGTTCTTTTCAAAACAGAGGATATGTTGTTTCTTCCATTATAATATAGTCTTTACATTATAAATTGGGTAAATTGTGAAAAAATTTAATGCATACCCGCATTAGTGGTTACAAAACAACAGTTATAGATTGAGATTGAAAGAAAATCTTTAAATTCATAAAGCTAGTAAATATTAAAGACATTTATGGACCTAGGTAACATTTCTATTGTAGTAGTCAAACATTCAATTTTCAGTGATAAGCATTTACCTTAATGTCAATATAGCTATGTACAATTAATTATGGTACAAATTATCATTTGAGTGTTGGATGCATTGAAAGGAGATCCTGAAATCGAAAGGTTATAACGAGCCTAATGAAATATACTGGCTCGATATAACACTTCAATTCTAACATCTATCATTCTATAATGTTCAAATATCATAGTCCTAAATTCAACAAAGGGGTAGATTATACAAATTCCAAACACTATATCTCACTATAATTCGATACTTAATTTATTCAAATATCATAGTCCTAAATTCAACAAAGGGGTAGATTATACAAATTCCAAACACTATATCTCACTATAATTCGATACTCAATTTATTAAAATACAATAAACAGACATATTGATAGCTTATCATTAAATGTATGTGAACCCTGATATTAAAATGCTAAAACAACGCATAATTTTCAATTTGTTCAAGTTAAACAAGTAAATTATTATAATCTATTATTGATCTAAAATGATAAAGTCTATTATAAAGAAAAGGATGAAATAAAATTACTCAACAGGATGAAATAAAATTCCTAAAATTGAACATGATGAAAATTCTAAAACGAGATGAATTCTAAAACGAGATGATTCAAAATGCTCTATGTTTACTTGATGCGAAATAGTTTCATTGAACTGCTTGTAGATCACAATTTGTTTAGGTTCGTAAACTTTTAATGAATTTCGTNAACGCATAATTTTCAATTTGTTCAAGTTAAACAAGTAAATTATTATAAGCTATTATTGATCTAAAATGATAAAGTCTATTATAAAGAAAAAGTTAAATATATACTCAACAGGATGAAATAGAATTCCGAAAATTGAACATGATGAAAATTCCAAAACGAGATGATTCAAAATGCTCTATGTTTACTTGATGCGAAGTAGTTTCATTGAACTGCTTGTAGATCACAATTTGTTTAGGTTCGTACACTTTTAATGAATAGACATATTCAAAATCTGAAAGAAAAAACAAAATTAGAATAAATCTAATATAAGGAGCACATGTAAATTATACAAATATAAATAATTTCACAATGTTTAGAAATTTACACATTGATTTTACGGTTTTAGAAAAAATAAACAGTCAACTTGATAAAAAATGATCAAAAAATAAATTACTTAGAGAGCTTTAGACGGTCTATAATTGCATAAAGAGCAATTAGTTGATAAAAAATTGCATAAAAAATCTTCAAATTGACAGGTTATTTCCAGCATATGAATTATACACTACAGAGATAACCCTTTAATTTGATGATCAATTATTTTAATTGTACACATGTTGTTCTTTTCAAAACAGAGGATATGTTGTTTCTTCCATTATCATATAGTCTTTACATTATAAATTGGGTAAATTGTGATAAAATTTAATGCATACCCGCATTAGTGGTTACAAAACAACAGTTATAGATTGAGATTGAAAGAAACTCTTTAAATTCATAAAGCTAGTAAATATTAAAGACATTTATGGACCTAGGTAACATTTCTATTGTAGTAGTCAAACATTCAATTTTCAGTGATAAGCATTTACCTTAATGTCAATATAGCTATGTACAATTAATTATGGTACAAATTATCATTTGAGTGTTGGATGCATTGAAAGGAGATCCTGAAATCGAAAGGTTATAACGAGCCTAATGAAATATACTGGCTCGATATAACACTTCAATTCTAACATCTTTCATTCTATAATGTTCAAATATCATAGTCCTAAATACAACAAAGGGGTCGATTATACAAATTCCAAACACTATATCTAACTATAATTCGATACTTAATTTATTAAAATACAATAAACAGACATATTGATAGCTTATCATTAAATGTATGTGAACCCTGATATTAAAATGCTAAAACAACGCATAATTTTCAATTTGTTCAATTTAAACAAGTAAATTATTATAAGCTATTATTGATCTAAAATGATAAAGTCTATTATAAAGAAAAAGTTAAATATATACTCAACAGGATGAAATAGAATTCCGAAAATTGAACATGATGAAAAAATGATCAAAAAATAAATTACTTAGAGAGCTTTAGACGGTCTATAATTGCATAAAGAGCAATTAGTTGATAAAAAATTGCATAAAAAATCTTCAAATTGACAGGTTATTTCCAGCATATGAATTATACACTACAGAGATAACCCTTTAATTTGAAGATCAATTATTTTAATTGTACACAAGTTTTTCTTTTTAAAACAGAGGATATGTTGTTTCTTCCATTATCATATAGTCTTTACATTATAAATTGGGTAAATTGTGATAAAATTTAATGCATACCCGCATTAGTGGTTACAAAACAACAGTTATAGATTGAGATTGAAAGAAACTCTTTAAATTCATAAAGCTAGTAAATATTAAAGACATTTATGGACCTAGGTAACATTTCTATTGTAGTAGTCAAACATTCAATTTTCAGTGATAAGCATTTACCTTAATGTCAATATGGCTATGTACAATTAATAATGGTACAAATTATCATTTGAGTGTTGGATGCATTGAAAGGAGATCCTGAAATCGAAAGGTTATAACGAGCCTAATGAAATATACTGGCTCGATATAACACTTCAATTCTAACATCTTGCAATCAATCATGTTCAAAAATCATAGTCCTAAATACAACAAAGGGGTAGATTATACAAATTCCAAACACTATATCTAACTATAATTCGATACTTAATTTATTAAAATACAATAAACAGACATATTGATAGCTTATCATTAAATGTATGTGAACCCTGATATTAAAATGCTAAAACAACGCATAATTTTCAATTTGTTCAAGTTAAACAAGTAAATTATTATAAGCTATTATTGATCTAAAATGATAAAGTCTATTATAAAGAAAAAGTTAAATATATACTCAACAGGATGAAATAGAATTCCGAAAATTGAACATGATGAAAATTCCAAAACGAGATGATTCAAAATGCTCTATGTTTACTTGATGCGAAGTAGTTTCATTGAACTGCTTGTAGATCACAATTTGTTTAGGTTCGTACACTTTTAATGAATTGACATATTCAAAATCTGAAAGAAAAAACAAAATTAGAATAAATCTAATATAAGGAGCACATGTAAATTATACAAATATAAATAATTTCACAATGTTTAGAAATTTACACATTGATTTTACGGTTTTAGAAAAAATAAACAGTCAACATGATAAAAAATTATAAAAAAATAAATTACTTAGATAGCTGTAGACGATCTTTAATTGCATAAAGAGCAATTAGTTGATAAAAAATTGCATAAAAAATCTTCAAATTGACAGGTTATTTTCAGCATATGAATTATACACTACAGAGATAACCCTTTAATTTGAAGATCAATTATTTTAATTGTACACATGTTTTTCTTTTTAAAACAGAGGATATGTTGTTTCTTCCATTATCATATAGTCTTTACATTATAANCATAAAAAATCTTCAATTGACAGAATATTTCCAGCATATGAATTATACACAACAGAGATAACCCTTCAATTTGAAGATCAATTAATCTAATTGTACACATGTTGTTCTTTTCAAAACAGATGATATGTTGTTTCTTCCATTATCATATAGTCTTTACATTAAAAATTGGGTAAATTGTGATAAAATTTAATGCATACCCGCATAAGTGGTTACAAAACAACAGTTTTAGATTGAGATTGAAAGAAACTCTTTAAATTCATAAAGCTAGTAAATATTAAAGATATTTATCGACCTAGGTAACATTTCTATTGTAGTAGTCAAACATTAAATTTACAGTGATAAACATTTACCTTAATGTCAATATNATTTAATGCATACCCGCATTAGTGGTTACAAAACAACAGTTATAGATTGAGATTGAAAGAAACTTTTTAAATTCATAAAGCTAGTAAATATTAAAGACATTTATGGACCTAGGTAACATTTTTTTTGTAGTAGTCAAACATTCAATTTACAGTGATAAGCATTTACCTTAATGTCAATATGGCTATGTACAATTAATAATAGTACAAATTATCATTTGAGTGTTGGATGCATTGAAAGGAGATCCTGAAATCGAAAGGTTATAACGAGCCTTATGAAATATACTGGCTCGATATAACACTTCAATTCTAACATCTTTCATTCTATAATGTTCAAATATCATAGTCCTAAATACAACAAAAGGGTAGATTATACAAATTCCAAACACTATATCTAACTATAATTCGATACTTAATTTATTAAAATACAATAAACAGACATATTGATAGCTTATCATTAAATGTATGTGAACCCTGATATTAAAATGCTAAAACAACGCATAATTTTCAATTTGTTCAATTTAAACAAGTAAATTATTATAAGCTATTATTGATCTAAAATGATAAAGTCTATTATAAAGAAAAAGTTAAATATATACTCAACAGGATGAAATAGAATTCCGAAAATTGAACATGATGAAAATTCCAAAACGAGATGATTCAAAATGCTCTATGTTTACTTGATGCGAAGTAGTTTCATTGAACTGCTTGTAGATCACAATTTGTTTAGGTTCGTACACTTTTAATGAATTGACATATTCAAAATCTGAAAGAAAAAACAAAATTAGAATAAATCTAATTTAAGGAGCACATGTAAATTATACAAATATTAATAATTTCACAATGTTTAGAAATTTACACATTGATTTTACGGTTTTAGAAAAAATAAACAGTCAACTTGATAAAAAATGATCAAAAAATAAATTACTTAGAGAGCTTTAGACGGTCTATAATTGCATAAAGAGCAATTAGTTGATAAAAAATTGCATAAAAAATCTTCAAATTGACAGGTTATTTCCAGCATATGAATTATACACTACAGAGATAACCCTTTAATTTGAAGATCAATTATTTTAATTGTACACATGTTGTTCTTTTCAAAACAGAGGATATGTTGTTTCTTCCATTATCATATAGTCTTTACATTATAAATTGGGTAAATTGTGATAAAATTTAATGCATACCCGCATTAGTGGTTACAAAACAACAGTTATAGATTGAGATTGAAAGAAACTCTTTAAATTCATAAAGCTAGTAAATATTAAAGACATTTATGGACCTAGGTAACATTTCTATTGTAGTAGTCAAACATTCAATTTTCAGTGATAAGCATTTACCTTAATGTCAATATGGCTATGTACAATTAATAATGGTACAAATTATCATTTGAGTGTTGGATGCATTGAAAGGAGATCCTGAAATCGAAAGGTTATAACGAGCCTAATGAAATATACTGGCTCGATATAACACTTCAATTCTAACATCTTTCATTCTATAATGTTCAAATATCATAGTCCTAAATACAACAAAGGGGTA
>CABPRJ010001970.1:0-103660 GCA_902439185.1 Cinara cedri | reverse complement strand
ATATCATTTTATATTTACGAGAGGACTATACTACTAAATTATTAGAATAGTAGCAGTAAAGAGATCCGCCAATGAAATCATCGCATTAATTCTCGACTTCGCATATTATTTTGACTTTGTTATTTGACAAATGTTATGCATCACTTTTGAGCTGCTATAGTTGACAAACGAATAAACGATTAAGCCTATTTTCATTTTTATTTTGCGCATTCTATCGATATCTTTTTTTATTGTGATGCAGATGTTTCAAAGTGTTTGTTTAGCATACTTTAATTGCATAACATTTGCTTTTGACATTTTAACATTTATTTTGGCTTTGTTCCAAACATTATGTTAAAATATTGAGAAAATGCAAACCTATGTAGATCATCATTAAAATAAAAGCTTTTTAATTTCATTTCCAATAATAAAGGTGACATTCAATAATCGTAATGTAACATTTTAGAGTTGTTTGTTTCTTAAATTGTCAAACAAATATTTCAAAATAAAAAACTGATTACNACGTACAGTTCAAGATAATATAAATTTTGTCAAGATTTACTTTTAATAGGCAATGGCCAATTTCAAGTAACGAATGATAAATACTAAAATCCACATTTGTTACCAAGATTAATTTATTTTTGTATTATATTTCCCATATTATCTTTAAGAGAATGTGTTTTTGTTTTTATATCAAAATTAAAATAAAATATGTAAACTTTTGGTGGTTCGAAGGACGTCCATTGATAAAGAATCATATTTTATATTTGTACATGACTGTATTTAAATTTTTGAAATTAATTCGTTACTACTGGTAATATACACTACAGAGTGGTATCTATAATTAATTTGTGTATTTCTTATATTTATACTAAAATTCACACGAGTTTGTTTGTTTGTGGTATAATATTTATATTATATAGTCATACATTTTCAATGTAATAAATGACAATAAATAATTATAAATATTGTTGATAGTGATCACTAATCAGTGAAAGAATAGATAAGGCCCTTCAAAGATTTCCAAAAGATAAGCTATGTTTTGCCGAAAAATAATTTAGTGAACCATTTTTCAACGCCTGATTTCTATGAGTTCCCATGATTGTGAAATATGCGATTTCAAATTATTACACTCCTCTTTACATAATAATATATTCAAATGAGTCTTTAATTATTACTTTCCCGTATATAGTATGTTTAAATATAATAGTAAATAATAAGATACTTAAAAATGTAAATTACCCTGATAAGTCATAGCAATATTTACAGCTAGTATAATATATAAACACACTCCTTCGGTGGGTAAAGAAGACTTTGGTGACCGGGTAACGCAGATTTTACCTGGCTAGCACACTTTGAAGAATTCAAACGGTTCATAATTAATTGGTGTATGTTCTACAAAGTTTGAAAACTAAAAAAAAACGTGAGGTAAGAAACAATCCCAATTATAAAATTATTATTTATTTGTAACGCTCCAAATATATTGATCTTACAATGATGCTTCTTTTATTTTTAAATTTTTTACCCGTAAACAACTTCTCAATAAAAAATCGTGTTCAGATTTTCAATCTATCTAAATCTTCAGATCCACATTATAACAATACGATTGTAGATGATTTTAACGTGATAAAAAAATATAGTTGCAGCGATGAGTAGTTACATTATAATGTTATAACTTATAACATATTATGCATAAGTAAAACGATTTGGAAGTGATAGTCGACAATAATAACAACACTAATAATTAATAATGTATTACAGTAGATAATGATGGGTTAAATAATTTTATTTTTCTCTTGATGCGTATTCCTATTTTTTTGTTTTTAGATCCTATGCCCGTCTATTTAAATACACGTATTTTTCCAGTTCAGTGATCATAAGTTCAAATTCTCGACTTCGCATATTATTTTGACTTTGTTATTTGACAAATGTTATGCATCATTTTTGAGCTGCTATAGTTGACAAACGAATTAACGATTAAGCGTATATTCATTTTTATTATGAACATTCTATCGATATTGTTCTGTTATTAGGATGCAGATGTTTCAAGGTGTTCGTTTAGCATACTTTAATTGCATAACATTTGCTTTTGACATTTTAACATTTATTTTGGCTTAGCTCAAAACGTTATGTTAAAAAATTGAGAAGATGCAAACCTATGTAGATCATCATTAACATTAAAGCTTTTTAATTTCATTTCCAATAATAAAGGTGACATTCAATAATCGTAATGTAACATTTTAGAGTTGTTTGTTTCTTAAATTGTCAAACAAATATTTCAAAATAAAAAACTGATTACATTTAATGAATCATCGTGTATAGTAACTTCTACAACCCCAAAAAAAATTCGTATGCACATTATTAAAAATAATAAGTTGAGCTATATTTTTTATAGCCATTTCAAAGTTATATTAACCAAAAATGTATACATTATTACTTTATTTATTATTAATGGGATCTTATAATCTGTAACAAACTATATGACTATCGGGTGTTTTTTCTTATGTTAACTATTGTCTACTCCCCAACGTTAATCCACCATCAAGTATAAGCGTGATATCTCTCTTAAAACTATTAATCATGCATCACTTTTAAGCAGCTATAGTTGACACACGAATAAACAGTTAAGCGTATATTCATTTTTATTATGGGCATTCTATCGATATTGTTCTGTTATTAGGATGCAGATGTTTCAAGGTGTTCGTTTAGCATACTTTAATTGCTTAACATTTGGATTCCCGGTGACTGGAACACAGTTGATTGTTTTCGCGGTGCTTTCGGTTTTTGTGATATTGCTATGTTTCGACAAATGGAACCGTCGGCGCTTTGAAACATTAGCTAACAAATTAAAAGGTCCTCCGGATTACCCGATTATAGGATCATGTTTAGAAAGTTTTAGAGGTAAGAGAAACAAATGATTTTATGTAAGTATACCAAATTACTGTATTATACGTAATTTCTAAAAACTAGATCACTATGGATTTTTGTTGAAGTATAGAGAATTATGCAATTACGGTCCGTTTAAATTTTGGATTGGTAGTTGTTTTTGTATCTTCATTACCAAGCCAGAAGATATTCAAGTAATTTTTTGTTACATAAATAATATTGTATTATAAACGTTTTTAAATTCAATAATTATCGTAAACATTCAGTGCATTTATTAAAGGTAACTCATTTAAATAACGCACGTTTAAAGATCATTCGACTATGAATAAAACATTACAAATAATGAATAGAACAAAGTTTTTTCAGAAGTAAAATTATCATATTTTATGAGTTACACTTAGTTGATAATTATTGTTATATTATATCTTTTCTTAATATTTCCAAACGCACATCATAATAATTAATATACGTACTAATTTAAATTTCAACATTGGTTTGTTAAGATTATTTTAAATAGTTCAAATGCCTTGGATAAAGGCAGTTTGTATAAGTGTGCTGTCAAATTAATAGGCGAAGGCTTGATTACCGCTCCAGGTAAGAGTATATTATTTATAAGTTTAGCAGACCAATAAAGATTACCTATAGTATTACGTGCATATAATAAGTTCAAATAACTTTGCTACACCTACTTATCTTTGTTTTTTATTAATATCATTTAATATTTACGAGTGGACTTAACTACTAAATTATTAGAATAGTAGCAGTAAAAAGATCCGACAATGAAATCTCCGCATTAATTAATTTTTGTTAATATTATTCATACAGTAAATAAATGGAAAATACATCGACGTTTGATAAATCCTTTGTTTAAATATAAAAATATAACGGAATCATTTTTCCCAATTTTTCGTGAGAAAATTAAAATATTAACTCAGAATCTACAGAAGGAAGTGGGTAAAACACAACCAATTGATATTTTGAATTATGTATCAGATATTACACTCAATACAGTTTGTCGTAAGTATTTAAATAACTACCTAAAACTATAATGCTATCAGTGAATTTAATATTTATTTTCGTTTACAGAAACAACGATGGATTACGATCTTGACACTCAGACAGATATGGGATTTAAAATGGGTGTAATAAAGTAAAATCATTAAATATTTAATAATTCAATCATAATAAGTTAANGAATTGGTAATAAGTAGAGGACTAAAAGTTTGGTTATATCCTGACGTAATATATAACCTTTATATCAAATTGTTTGGCTATGAAAATACTTATAAAATTGTACAAAATCTACCGAGGCATGTATGTGTATGCGAGATATAACATTAGATACGATTTTTATTATGAATTATAGTTTTACAGATAATCCAGAAAAAGAAAAATGATTATGTACAAACTTTTTCAAAAAAAAACAACTCGGACACAATTGTTAACGATGTCAAAAGTAAGTTATTGTTTTTGTAAATTACGACCAGAGAGTTTTTAATTAATTAAAGTGTAGATGGATATTATGTTATTTGATTTTTCAAATAATTATTTCGTAGTTTATTTACTATAGTTATTAGAATAGATTGGAATGAATTTAATAATTATATCAGTTATTACTATTACCAGTGGTTTTTTCTCCTTTGTATTGTTTAGACAAACGTTTGACAGGATTGGTGGAAACTTTAACGGAGTCGAACGAAGCCGAAGAGAGGGTAACCGATGATGATATTATGAGTCATGTAATAACTATAGCAGCCGCTGTAAGTTCAAAATACTTAAAGTACTACGCAATCGCGGTTGGTGATTAATAATTATATTTATAGGGTTTCGAAACCACTTCATTGACTGCTAGTTATTGCCTTTTATTGTTAGCTATGTACCCAGATATACAAGTAAGTCATCACGTATTAAAAGTTCGATATTAAAAGAAGTTTTGTACATGTTGTTTTCAGGATAAGGTATACGACGAAATTTATAGCGTATTAGGTGACGGCGATGAACCTATTACTATCGACCACACGAGTAAGATGGTTTATCTGAAACAAGTAATACACGAAAGTCTCCGTTTATTCCCGACTGCCCCACTTGTGTTGAGGCAACTTCAAGATGATGTTACAATTTGTAAGGACTTATTATATACTTGAATGTATAGAGTAAATTTATAAAACAAATATGGATTTAGTTTCAGGTAATCACACACTGCCCAAAGGAACAGTATGTATTATAACTCCTGTGATTACGCATTATAATCCTGAGTTGTATCCGAATCCTAAGTCATTTAATCCGGATAACTTTAACGCCGAGAACGTCGCCAAACGTCATAAATATGGTTTCATTGCATTCAGTGGTGGTCCGAGAAGTTGTATAGGTAGAAGATAATATTGATAGTTTAATTTTCAAATTTATTAAATTTATGTATTCAATTACAGGAATGAAATATGGTTTGGTGTTTGTGACAGTTCTACTCACTGAGCTCTTACGGAAATTCAGTGTGCACACGGATATGAAACTTAGTGATATTAAATTAAAATTAGGTGTTACATTACATAATACCGTTGGTTTTCCCATAACCATTCAATCGAGAAAAAAATCGTCATTGTAATGAAATTTTCACCTGTTAAAATAATTCAAAATATAAGCTGGAATACTTATACGAATTATAAATAAAAATATCACATTTTTGGTTAAAACTATTATTAGTGCATACAATAATCGTAGAATATAATTTTTGTATGCGTTTAGTTTTAATTTGTATTCTTCTATTAATTAACTTATTTGTTTGGTGTTTAAATATTTTATAAGTGGTTTTTCATGTCAATTATAATTGTGTACGATAAGAAATTGTATTACGAATATTGATAAGTTTTTTTCTAAATGGGAAATTAAATTATATTTATTTGTTAATAGTATACTTGTAAATGCATAAAACCCCATTAAAAAACCGTCCAATGTAGTAATTTAACATCAATGCGACGTTTTATTTTCAAAAAAAAAAAATGAAAATATATTAAATAATTAAAAATTAAAAATTGGATTTGATAATATTATATGCCTGCGACAAAACAAGCCAAGAATTTTTACACACCTAAATCTATACTACTGTATAAAATGAAGTCGCTTTGTTTTGTTCGGGATAAACTCCGAAACTACTTATTCAATCGTCGTGCAATTTTTTTTAAATTAAAGAGCACATCATAGAGAAGGTTTTTGGCATAAATTTAGTTCGATAAAGTTAATTTATAATTAGTTATTATTAATTAAAATTTTTGTATACCTATATATATTATTGTACATATTGTGCGGCACGGCGGCCCACGGGTTTCCAGCTACCTGCAACCTGACGTTTTTGTATTGGGTTTGATATCGGCGTTGTTCCGAGAAGTTTATCGTACGTCGTTGACAAGATCCTACTTATGGCCTTATATACAAATATTAGAACTTAAAAACTAATATGAAAGTGATACGTACAGTTCAAGATAATATAAATTTTGTCAAGATTTACTTTTATTAGGCAATGGCCAATTTCAAGCATTGAATGATAAAATAAATATTAAAAGTTTCTGTAATTGAGGAGTACCCATTAAAACAAAATTGATTCAAAACGTGTACCCGAACATTCAAAATATATCTTCTAAATCACTGAAATGATTTCAAGAAAGGGCTATTTTGTCACCATTTTCCAACTGAATTTCTCAACTCTTTTACGTTTTCCGGAGTCCCACCACATACACTGATTTTAAAAATGGGGGCACCTATTATTTTAATGAAAAATTTGAGCCCACCCACACTTTACGACGGTACAAGACTACAAATAAAAAATTTAGAAGTTCATTACTCGAGTGCATAATCTTAACGGGCTGTGGTAATGGAAAAACTGTTTTATTACCAAGAATACCAATTATAACCTCAAATTTACCTTTTAAGTTTAAACGTATTCAATTCCCCGTTAAATTACCATTTGCAATGATTATAAATAAAGCACAGGGACAAACACTTAACGTTGCTGGAATTGACCTAAGCGTTCAATGTTTTTCTCACGGTCAACTATACGTCACCCTGTCACGTGTGACATCCAGATTTAATTTGTATATTTTTGCCCNCAAGACTACAAATAAAAAATTGAGAAGTTCATTACTCGAGTGCATAATCTTAACGGGCTGTGGTAATGGAAAAACTGTTTTATTACCAAGAATACCAATTATACCCTCAAATTTACCTTTTAAATTTAAACGTATACAATTTCCCGTTAAATTAGCATTTGCAATGATTATAAATAAAGCACAGGGACAAACACTTAACGTTGCTGGAATCGACCTAAGCGTTCAATGTTTTTCTGACAGCCAACTATATGTTACCATGTCACGTGTGACATCCAGATTTAATTTGTATATTTTTGCCCCCGATCCAGAAAAAGTTGATAACGTCGTTTACAAAGAAATTTTTTAAGTCTTTGAATTATCAAAATACTGGCATAATTCATATCTTTTGTTCCATCCATAGTTATACCTACACAATTTACATACACGAACTCTAATTTTAGCGCTTCGTACATTAAATCTATTAAATAAAAAAAATTTGCAATAAGCATCAATTTTTCTATTGACACTACCGATATAAGTTTTTTTCAACATTATGAAGAATCCACGGTGGCGACGCTAAATTTATATGGCTACATTACCCCGGAGACGTGACTAAACGTGGTCTAAAATAAAAATAATCATCAGAAAATAAATATCAAATTAATATTTGAGAAATCTTGCAATAGCGAAGCATTGCCGGGTCAGCTAGTTACAAACAAAATAATCCACACATTTTCCCACAAATATATTCAGCTATCTAATAAATTATTAAATAGTTACCTTGCGAAAATTTCATTCACGAAACATTGTACGTGCACCAATGTTATAGATAAGTTAATTTATACCTGTATGCAACGATAAACCATTGATTACGAAAAACCGATTCTGAGCATAGTTTACTTGATATTGATGCTTTGTCAACAATATATGTATATATATTTCTCTTTATGTTAAAATAATCAAATAGTCATTATTCGTTTACTTTAATAATATTTGTTTAATATTGTACTGATTTTCCCATATTTTTTCCCGGTTTTTCGCATTTGCCGAAAAAATGACCATTTTTGACCATTTGTAAGAAACAATCCCAATTATTAAATTATTTATTTGTAACGCTCCAAATATATTGGTCTTACGATGATGCTTCTTTTTTTTTTTTCAATGACACTCATTTAATTTAAAATTGGTCTTTGTTTAATTTAATTTTTAAATAATAATTTTGGCGATTCTGTAACCGTCTACTAATTATAATATATAATGGTAAATTTAATCACTAATCTTTTTTCATCTTCAGAACATGCCTATTGGTACAATATACTATACAACACATTTCTATAATCTCAAAATCAATTTCAATATTCCCAATGTTACTGAGATCAAAACCAAATGTTTTGTGAAGCTCGATAAAGGTTTATCTTACGGTGTATCAAATTTGTCGATTTACTATTTTATTTGTAATTTCAATCTTTATTACACAAGTATATCTTTAATAAAATTCAATACTTAATACATTTAACAAAACAAATTCAAAAATACACAAATTGTGTCATATCGCGTATCTGGTAAAATTCTATAAACCGCAATCCATATAGGCCTATAATGTGTGAAACGTGAAATCCAAACAGCAATATTTTAAATATATTCATTATTACTTGTTATAGTAAAAAGTACGATATGAAACTAATATCTTCTGCGTCACATCTGTACTTATTTTGTTACGAGAAATGTACGTGTTGTACCGAATACCGGAGCCGTGTGGAAATTTACTTACTCGTGCAACCTTTTTCGACGAGAGAAGTTTGAAAAAAAACAAACAGTGGAAAAAAAGCCGTTTGGATTGCACCGCATCTAGTAACCATCTATACCAATTGTCAATAAACAATTTTATAATACATACTAACCTGTATTTGTAATCAAAAATCTTGGCTTCTTCGCTCCACTCAGAATCCTTTCAAAACATGTTTAACCGAACTTAGTTTCGAATTGTTTTTCGTTATCAACAGTTTATCATTGGTTACAGGTATAAATTAAATAACTTAGTATTCCATCTACCCAACTACCCACCTGCAACAGCGGCCCCACTCGTCCGCTCTTTATTATTTTTTTCTTCAAGTTACAAAGTCATATTTATTATGTACATGTAATAAAATAAATATGGAATTATGTATAGGTATATAATTATGTATAATGTATAATATAAAATTAATTCTGCACCCACTGAGATAATATTCTGCGTGTGCTCTGATATAACATAATAAAATAATAACAATTTAACGTTGTTTTAATATAAGTATTCAAAAATCAAATTATGTTATGTACCTATTTAATAGGCTATATTATGAAAATGATCTTTCCAGACGAGAAAAATTTATTAGTAAATTAATTTCAGGGTTTCAGTTTTTAAAAATTAAGAAGAAATCCGTTTATATCAATTTTTCTTGGCTTTTTTATAACATAATAAGAGCTATTGTTGCTGTTCTTACATGTACCTACATAACATAAACATTAAACAATCAATACAAGTTAAATTTGGGACATAAAGTTTATGAAGATAATAATCTAACAAAACTACAGTATTTTAATAATTTAATAATATTGTATTTTATGTACGATAGAGAGACACAAATAACAAACATAAAAAGTAGCTACTGTAATAATGTAATGAAAAAAAATCACAATATCTTACTTAGACAACTGATAACAAATATTGTAATGCAAATAATTGTATATACGTAATATGCAGTATATATATTTTTTTAAAATTGAGCTATTACATTTATATTCTAACTTTAAAAAGAATATAAGTTGATATATAAGTATGGTGTCTATTATTACCAAATTTTGTTTTGATAAAAACATTTTCAAAATTTCCAAAATATTTTCACCAATTTAATGCACCATTTCTAAAATTAATAAACTATCCCAGTATTCAAAATAAAAATCAAAAATCAAATAAAATCTATAATTATTAAAACAACAAGGATCTATAACAATAATACAATTTAAAAAAAAATATATAAATATATATATATATATACATATAGTTATATAGTTATACATACAATATTATGAGGTATTTTTATATAATATTATGTATTACATGAATTTGATCATTTTTCTGGTTTTTAAAAATAATTATGAACTTGTAATTTTAAAAATAAAGTTCACGATTGAATTCACTTCACATAGAATACAAACAATAATGATAACTATTGCGGTTAAAGATAAATTGCACACAATTTTAGAAACATGTTGTTTGGGAATGTTAATATAACACAATAAAAATACTTAATACATTTTAATATTTGTAATAAAAAAAATTGGAAAAAAACATACATTAAAAGCAATTAATGAGATTATTAATTGGTCCAGTAAACATATCGTTTGATAATTATTTTGTTCTGTACTTTAAATTAGACCCTATCGAAAATCAACTAAATCTATATTACCACTAATATGGAAATATGTTTTATCTATTAAATATAATAATTATACCGAAAGGTTAAAAAAAATCAGGAATGTTAATATTTAATTAACACAATAATATCTAAAAATTTGGCAACCAATGGAAGCTCAAAAATCTTCAAAGAAATAAATTGAATGTTCATTTTTAACAAACATAAACAATTAATAATTAGTTTCAAACATTAAAATATTATATAAATCAATTCTTCACTTATTTTTAAAGTGTTATTAATCTAAGGATGATTAATATTTAATCAGTCGATAAATTTTTGGAGAAATATTTTTATTAATTCTATTAGTATTAAATATTATTATGTTTTGTTGTAATAATTCTATATTATAAACTAACAATAAATAAATGTTTTAATATAATCTAAAACTCAAATTATAAACATTTTGATTTTGTTGCATAACATAATATTGCTTTGGTTGCAAAATACAGAGTGTTCCTTAAGTTGCAAGACATTTACTTAGCTTTTATATTTTGACTGTTTGGCACAAATATACAACAATCTTGGAAACAATTATTGATCTATTTGTAGATTTTCATAAGGAATTTGTATTTTTAAATATATGTTTTTGGAACAAACTGAACATCTATGAGTATAACTTTTAAACATAAAAACATGTTGCTCTTGATAAAATGATTAAAATGGCTAGTTAACTTTGTCATGTTTTAAAAGTGAATTAACAGAAAATTCTAAATTAATTATTTATTTAAATCAGTAGTTTTAATAGTAGAAATAGATTAAACAGTGATAGTCTCAAAAATAAATTGTTGAAACATTTAATTGAAGACAAAAAATTTAAAAAATATATTTGTTTAGCTTCGGTTAGACAAACCAAGAAACATTCTGTAGTTACTTAAATTTTTAAAAAATATATAAACCAAGTCCATTAAGAAGATAGATGATTAAACAATTTGCCACACCCCTTAAAATACTATAATTTTATGGTAATCTGTTTATAAAATGATATATCTAATATAATATAAATATCTAGAATAAAAATGAAAGAATGTTTAACGACAGACTAATACAGAAAAATGATTATGCCAATAGAGCATATCGTTCTTTAAACTTAATAAAAACATATTTCATGACTAGATCGTTACTATGGTTATGTTTTATAGTAGCCCAAGTTTAATCGCAATTGTTCCAAAAAAACAAATGTGAGAATTGTTTGAGGAGCTAACCTTACAAATGCCGGTACATAACCCTAGATAAAATAATATCAAAATGAAAAAATATATTTATAGTAGTAATATTATATATTAAGGTTCTCACTTTAAAGAATCCCATGGGACCAAGTTTCGCGGTGTATCTAACCAAATCAAGTGTACCCTAAAAAAAAAGTATTTAGTTAAAACGAAAAACCTATAGTTTTCGGCAGTTTTAAATAATATTGTGCATACTGAAAATTCTCCAGGTTTAGCATTCATGGCACGAGTTTTCAATACATCCAACGGTTGAGTAAGAGTTGTTGCTACAGCACCCTATAAGTTATGAGAAAAATTTGATAATGAAAATTGCATCAGAGATATTGTTAGAATTCGCATTATATACTCACAGCCGTTAAACTGGACAAGAAGTGTGTTGTAGAATTGTCACCAAAGTATCCAGAGGCCAACAGTAATTGCTTTACTTGATCGTAGAACGATAACTGTCCGACAGTCATTAGAACAGCACGCATTGTTGCTGTCGATGCACCTGAAAACAATCTGGGGAACCCTTCCTCTCGCCAAACACGCAACATACCATCGAAAGCATGCTTGTAACTAAAACAACAAACGAGTAATACTATAAAGGTTTATTTGTAATTTATTTAAAAACTATCTTCATACTTTCTGCGGTTTTCCAACGGTAACTTGACATCATTCTGCATTCTTACATTAATCATGTCTGCTGGAGTACCCACAAAACCACCAGCTGCTCCTGCTGCTGAAGCAAGTAGAACAGTTTTATAAAACGGGATATTTTCACCTGGAACAGTCATTGCCTGTTTTCCAACCTAGAATTAAATCATAAAATATGTTTAGAATTCAAGTAATTTGATATATTTACTAAAATATTTTAGTACCTTAAAATTAAATATATATTTCTTAAAATTGTTTTCAAAACAATATAGTTTATATTTTTTTATGTACCTATTACTTTTTGTAATTGATGTTTGATTTACTTGTGGCTATTTATCCAAAACAGAGCAATTATTCTTCTTTTTCACAAAAAAATGTATTTAATTTATCTAAGACTTGAGGTTTCTATAATTTAATAGCCACCACATTAACATGAGTAAATTATACAAATTTTGCTAATAGGTAACGTAATAGAGAAAAAATTAATATGTTAAAACAAAATACAAGCATTTAAAATTTAAACAGTTCAACAGTTAAAGAATAAATATTGTATTTGGTCTAAATTCAGTGCGATTAAAATAGTTATGAATACAAATAAACTTTATCAGACCTCATAAATTCCAAATCGAACGGTTGAATATGACAGTTGCCGACACAGAGATGCTGAAATACCAGTGTACAACGATAATACACCTTGTTCTTTGACGATTTTCAAAGCCAAACGGCTGACAGACAGTTTTCCTTCTTGCTGTGTTTGCAAATGTACCTGAACCACAGAATGATGGCATTTACACAGTCAAGCATACTGTCAGTTGTACAAACTGCAAATCCAAAAAGCTTACCTTGAGTAAATCCAGCGGATGTGTACAGCATGCAGCGCCGGCCGAACCGAGGCCACCGAAGTACCATCGTGCCAGTTTTTTACTCTTGTCGTCGGTAGCCGCCATTTCACAGTCGGTGTTATTTACCCGTTCTACCAGCACACTGGTAATATTTAATAAAGTTATAGTGTTAGATAAATATATATATATATATATATGTAGGTATGCGACACAATAAAAGTTAATTGTATGAAACGAATGATCAATAATCAATAAAGATCAATATAATATTATTAAAGAATCCCTACCGAAGTACAATAATGAATAAAAAACACAGTAGGTTGACAACACGGACGGACACAAACAGTATCTACCTATACCTACCAATCTTTTTACCAATAATTATGACCTGTAAATGTGTTACTTACCGTTCCAAAACGTCCTTACATTAATGTATGTAATTGACTTTTCGACTTTCCCCTCCAATGGTCCCCCGGTTCCCCGTGTTCGCAGACTCGCTAATTATTCAATGGTAATTTACAAAATGTGAAAAAAAAAACGAGTACCTACCGTCCGACCAGCAAACAGGACGGTGAAGGGCGAACCGTATGATAATAACTGATAAGCCAAGGTTAAATTAATCACCGAATGATAACACGGTTTTCGAAAAAAAAGACTATTAACTACTACTCGAGTAAACGATATCATTATCAAAGATAATATTGTACCAGATTTTTCAACAGTTTTAAACACCGTCTGCCGATAGGAAATGGCAAATTGCAATTAATGATATTGGTTCGGTTTATCGTGCAACGTTGTTGATTATATATGTGACGTTCGAGTATATTTGAACGGGATAATGATAATTATTGAAAGTCAAACGTTATACTTCACAACATTGCTCACGGTCTTATTATTACACTAGGCAATACCTACTCAAGACAGAAAAATTAAATGAAAAAAAAATTTTAAACCAATAATCTACTGTTTGTAGAGCAAAATTATTCGAGCGTCAATATTTCCATGTCCCCTGTACTCGTTACGAAGTGCCTATCTACCAACTACTTGCTCGTAAAAATATGGTTTTTCTTATCTGAAATATTTGATTTTTAACAATAAAATACGTTTGAGTTTTACGCGTACGCAAAAAAAAAAAACTACTGCAGTTACCATCGACATGGGTGTCCATTGACTAAGGGGGGGGGGAGCGCATGTCCCCCCCGGATTTTCCGCGTCTGTTGTATATTTACACATAAAATATAATTTATACTAAATACGTTGAACAAACGAAAAATCGACGATCGCAATATTATAATATGGTAGGATTATTTTCACCAGAGGTTTCCCATCGGTTGTTGACGACATAATTGAAAAATCGAAACAGGCGATTACCTTACTTCGGTTACGCATTGGTAGAACCATTGATTTATAAATACCCGGTTGTTATAATCAATGGTAAAATGTGTAGGAGTGTACGATCAGATGTTATTTGTTAACAGGCAACTACTCATATTATTGTCTATTGCCTTTTTCCGGCGAATTGAAAATAACACATCATCATTTACATGACCATAGCGCATACAACGTGTAAAATTGTAGGTCTACAATGGCGGAGCAGAGACGAACTGGATCGCGCATGCTCAGTATCCCATACGCCGCGGAAGTCGGAAAAAAAAGTCCGATTTTATTTTGCAAAAAGATGAGTGTTAATTTGTCAACGGTACAAATAATGAAGGGCGTTGAAAATTAGTAACATCAGTAATGATTTGTTTACGAATACAGATGAAATGCACATTGTGAACGTTTAAGGGACTTGTGTTCTACAGTGGCTGATAATGAAATATCAGTGGAAGGATTTTTAATTAACATTGGCCATTGTATTCGTAAACGAAATGAATATTAACAAACTATTAGTTTTAAATTATATTACATTCTTATAGTATCCATTTTCAATTTTGTTCCTTTACTTGTTTTCGTATTATTATATTATTCATTGTTTATATTATTAAGAAATTAAGACTTTTTGAAGAAGAAGAAAAAGGTAAAATCGGACTTTTATTTCCGGCATTCCGCCTTACGCAGTCTGCGCAGAACCCGCTTAATTTCGCTCTGAAAGTAAAATCGCCCGTTGTAAAATTAAAAGAGGACGATAATCCGGAGGGCGAGAACGACGTGATTTTCCTATAGGTACATTATAATGTGTTCATTATTCCGGACAATGTAACGTTCAACGCATCGTTTAGAAATAACGACAAAATCCGTCGTTTGCGAACGATTGTAACGTTTCGAAAAATGAATTTAAAAAGAGAAACGCGCCGACTCCGCGTTATTGTTGTTATCTTTTAGTTTTATAACGGGGACCAAAACAGCGCGTGCGGGCGAATATTCGACGGGACGTTTCGAATATCTTCGAGACTACGATTTTGTTTCCACAAAAAGATCGCCGTCTACCGCAGTTCGCGGCCATAAGTTCATAACCAACTTACCGATGGTTTTACAACGTGCGTAATTTACAAGTTTAAACTTTAGACCGGACGGGCGTAGGGAAGAGAAAACAGTATTAAATCTACTTTTAAATACTCTTCCCTACTGCTCCGGCGTAAACTATTAACGGTTAACAACATTTATTAACGATAAATCTGACGTTGCGCGTGTACTCTAATCGATTCTTTAGCGTCCAGAAAGGGCGACGGGTTCCTATTTAAACAAAAATATATATATATGCTTATTTAAGATACATAGGGCAGGTGTGATAAATTAAAAATAGGTTTAAAACAAAACTGAAACCATTCCACAGTGATTAGAAAAGTCATTCACTCAAGGCTGACGCATAGGTATAACGTATTACAATACCATATAATAAACAAAACAAAAAGTTATAAAAAAAAAAAAAAATTCGATTTTTATTTATATTTTAACAAAAACGTTATCTCAATTCTTATATCGGTTTTAATATTTCACGGTTAACAGACATATGAGTATGAATATATACATGATTTTTTTTTTTTTTTCGTGGAACAAATTCTTTCGGTAACTTGCGGAGAGCTTTTTTACGAGCGTAATTTTCGCGTCGGCTCGTTCACGGGTAATATGCGTACGGGGAGGCCAAAGTCTTGGCCGCGTACGGGTACGCGGCGTACGGAGAAACGTAAGGGGAAGCGACTGCAGCGTACGGGGCGGCGGCGTACGGCGAGGCTACGTACGGGGCTGCGGCGTACGGCGAGGCTACGTACGGGGCTGCGGCGTACGGCGAGGCTACGTACGGAGCGGCCACCAGCGGGGCGGCTAAGAGACCGCGTTTGCTTCGGTCGTTGGCGGATTGAGCCGACGATGGCGACGATTTGACTTCTTCGGCGGCGGCGGCGAAGCACACGACCATGGCGAATAAAGCGAATAACATCTGCGGACACATAGTATTGGAGCATTTTTCATTTCATTTTTATTTTTCCTGTATTTTACACACGGGAATTCGTTTTCAAAAAGTAAACGCGAGCGAATTAAATCTCAAAAACAAAAAAAAAACCGGTGCACTTCGCACGATGTGGGCGAGAAGTCGGGATGGCGGGATATGGAGGGGAAATTTAATTGATATCTGTGTGAGCAACGATAAACCATTGCTGACGAAAAAAAACGAATCTGAACGGAGTTCAGTCGATAGTGATGTTTAAACATAGAATAAAGAAATATAGAGATGTATAAAGATGAATAGCTAGTTAAAAGAATGTATTGAAATCGAAATTGATTTTATTTTAATATAGCTCGATTTATAGTAAAGCTTTTTCAACAATGTGCGTTTCCGTGAAAACATTGATTGCCTATAAACGATTTTATAAAATAATAAAAACATAATAATAACGAAAAATAAATAAAAACGGTGGCCTATGACAACCTTATTTTTAATCTTTCAATCAGAAAAAACCTAAAGAAACAGAACGCTCCTCGAATATTAATGAGAATTTCAAAAAAATGGCCTTTTTAAAGTGCCACCCAGAGAACATTTACTTTCAGAAAAGATGAAAACGAAAAAAGAAAAAAAAGAAAAAAAAAACGTATGCGCATATGACTCACTTGGAATTGCATTGTCGGTCGATTTTGTTTGTCGGTCGACTGTCGGAGAGTTTAGTGGCTGTGGTGTGGTGTAGTTTGACCGCTGAAGACTGCAGACGAACGATGACTGATGTTTAGCACCGGTCCGAGGGTTCTTTTTATACGCGTCGGTTTGTCGATTCGGTCTAGCGCGACGCCCAATTGCCATTCCGGACACAACGGCGTTCATGTCCGATTACAAAACGGACGCCGGTGCCAAAACATTGAGAAACGAGACAGTAATGGGATAGGTACCCGATTAGAAAAAAAAAAAAAAAAACACCTACACTGCGAACATTGCGAATCAAAATTCAATTCTCTAAACCGCTATTATAATATGTACTGTAGCCTAGCCGGTTAGTCTCGACGGCGTTGTTCCGTATGGTATTTATACAAATATAAATGTTATTTAGAATCTCCAGTAATATTATAGGCATTGCAATAATAAGCGAACGCGATACGAATATGCAGAATTGAAAGCACGACAGAGACACCCGTTCCGTAAGCGATACCCCCGGAAGGGTTTTTTTTTTTTTTTAAGGAGAAAACAGGTCCGAAAACACTAGTCGCTTTTCAGGGGCCAGGGCAGAATCGAGGATTCGAGCGAGAGTTGAATGTTTTGCGATTTATTTATTTTTTTTTTTTTTTTTGTGGTCGGTAAGAGTTTGTTAAAAATTATATTCCATTGCATTTTTGATCGACCGATTTTATAGATTATTCACTGCGCACAAAAGATACATTATTGATCATACGACGACGGCGCGTAAAATATCAGGTGATCGATTCATTGAGTGGGTACACTCATTATCTTGAAAAGTTTTAACTTTTTTCGGAACATTTAAGAAACAAGCGGCTCTACGATTTGTTATTAATTTGTTTTTTTTCACGCCCTATTTTGGGGGGTGGGTAAAACCGTTACCTACCTTTGATTTTCAAATGGCAACCTACACTTAAAAGTCCATAAAATAGATGAAATATTAGTTAAAATGATTTTAATACGTATTGAAATTTTTGATTTCTGTCTAGTCGTCGACGAGATATTCCACTTTTTAGTTTGGGTTGGAGGAGCATTATTAACACGCCGCGCGCCATACTTCCACGCAATTGATACTCCACTACAACTCTCCTCCGACCAAAACTTAATAGTGAAATATCTCGTCAACGGATTGACAGAAATCAAAAATGTCAACGCGAAAATTTATTTCAACCTGTAGTACGATTGTCTCGCTATTAAGTGAATGTTGCAACGCTAACGGAAAAACAGCCAGTTAGCGCATTTTTATTAAGTTTTTTAAATATATATGGGGCCCTTTAGGTAGGTACAGACTCGTGATTTTTAATTATTTTCGGCCTCTGTTTTTATCAAAACCAACTTTCATACAGCCAACGACACTCCTAAACACACTGTTTAACAAATTACCTTATTATAACGTTGCGGTGCCCGTATACCTAATAAAACACAGACAAATGAAAGGAATACCGCATACTTTTTTGTTTTTCGATTTTATTTTAAATACCCCCGTTATACTCTTCTTCGACTTTATCCGCCAGTGGCGCCACAAGACCTCCGCATTTTCACTCTACCCATCGCCTGTTCATCGTCGTCTTCTGCACTCGCAATCATAATATTTCCCCGACTATGCGCCTCACAACCAGCGTACAACATAATTATACGGTTCTGGGACCAAAATCCCCCGAACAATTAATACTGTTATTTCTACCAGTGGTACAATCAGAATTATATCTCCTAGGAGAGGGGGGGGAGAAGGATCGTAAGAATTTCTATGCAGGCGTGTATACAATTTGTCCAATAGTTTATACCAGACGGTTTTCAATCGGCGCATAGAATCAAACAAAAACTGATTATATCGGGTGTCACCGTCTACTCACTTGGCAATATTTTAATTATTACGTAATAAATAAAACATAATAATCATCGGTACGCTCAAGGCGATGGATTATGAGTATCAGTTGACACTGTTGACGACAGTTAGAAATAATATTAGTTATTCTACTAGATGTCCCGCTCGGCGTTGCCCGTGCCAAAAGAAGTACAGTCCAACAATTTTTATAGTAGCTACGGTTCGCTGTGCGTATCCACGTAACAACTATTACAATATTCGTACACTGATTTTTTTTTTCTGTATCATCAGAGGTGACAAAAATCGGTTTATTTTAAAACAATTTTTAATTTGTAATTATTTTAAATTTAATTTCCCTAGATGATAGTGAAGACCGTATCAAAACCCGTTGCGCGGCTTAAAATGAACTAAAGCGCTCGAACGGACAGACGCATATAACGACTTTATTTGGTACTATTTAGAAAAGATTTATACACGTGCAATTTCACTCTATAGTTAATGTACTGAAGGGGACATCAAACGATGTGATCAATGCGATGTACCTGCACTACCGATTGTGGAATTCTACGTGCGATACTACAACTAGGATTCTATGACGAAATAGACGGGTGTGTTATCACAGATTTTTGATACGGGCACCTATTCGCTCATTTATTATCGTATCCAGGCTATATGCTGTAGTTTTCCGTCTGATAACAGTGATCCTATGTAGTAATGTATGCGAAACGACAAATTATTGACACAATATGGAACGATAAGTACCTACCTCTTTATATTTCGTCGTTTAGGACTCTTATCTGTCTCCTGTTTCTGTATATGTCCCGTTTATTAACTTACTTTCGGGAGTATAGCTCATATAGCACTCGAAGTGGGACTGCAAGCCAGACATCACTATAGAGGCAGCAAGTAGCCGTGCTTCCAGTTTCCGCCAAATTTAAAAAAATAAAATTTCAAAGTTTTGAAGTCCCTTACGTAAATATCTAATATTATTATTTTTCTATTAAGACGGTTGAAAACTGGTTGTATTTTCGTACATTTAAATCAAGTTTTCATAATTTTATTAAAATTGTTTGTCTACCTGTATTCGATTTGTATTGAACATTATATAAAAAACTTAATAAAATATTATTCACTATATCATCTTAAGTCAGTTCGTGTACATTCGATTTTCACAATAACATTACTTACTTAGGTATTGTTGTTTTTTTTTTTTTAGTTATCGTACCGGGGACCTATTCTCAAATCAATCGAAAAGATCGGTCGAATAAATCTTTTAGATTCTTGATTTTCGATCAATAAAGCTAATTCGATTGTTAATTTTCAATCGAGTGTATTCTTAGACGGTGATCGAATATTGTAAATCGTAAATTTTATTTTCGATCGGATATTTAACTGTCGATTCGCTTATCGCTAAAAAGAGTTTTTATTCCACGAAAAAGTGGAGTATACGGCCGATAACAATTGTTTGTGAGTTACGACGTTTTAATATAGTTAATACCTACAATCCACACGCATTGATTTTTATTATTAGAATAATCGATTGTCTATTCTATAATCAATGTCACATGGTACAACAACATTTAGTATTATCGGTTGTTAAAATATACCTTTAATGAAAGTTTAGTACACAATTTGTACAAATTATTAGTACCTAGATAGGTATAAATCATGTGCCCGTCCACTTTAATAGATATAATTGAGTCTTCTACAAATAAATAAGTACCTAACTAACAAATATGCCTAACATTAGAAATCTCTTAATTATAAAAATATAGTTGAATAATATCTTTTTTTACCAACTTTTCTTTGTACGCTTAATGCGTTAGAAGCTTTCATAAATGGCATTGCTGTGTCGGTCAGTTCATTGACGAGAAGTCTGCTCAATCGATACGTCCCCATAATTAATTGTCTTTCAGATAAAATTGAAGTTAAAAAACCATATTGAAATAAGAAATAAAACCCTTTATAATTTAACTACAATAAGTAATTATTATTCAATTATCTCCTACCATCGAATCAAATTTCTTGCAATATATTATATCTTCGAGAATCGAGGGATCATATTCATCAATTATATGATTTTGCAATATATTAAATTGCAATATTGCATCATCATAGGCCATTTTTACATTCGATGAAAAAAAAAATCATATTCACAAAATGTTAGAAACCGATAGAATTATTATTTACATAAGGGGTTCCCAAATTTTAGAACCCTATGAATTATAAATGGCGGAAAAATGAATGACCTTTTTATAAATTCGACGGAAAACGGAAAAATCATTTTTGGCGAAAACCGGCGACGTCGGTGTAATTTACACTCCGGCGGGACACCTGATGGTGCCACGGATGTTATTAAACACATACCTAGATACGGCGTCGAACACAAAATTACATTACACGAAAACAGCTGATAGTAGTTGCTGTCTCTAATATTACTGTATCTCCGTTGCACGACTATCGCTTACTTTGTTTGAGAGAGCGAAATCGGTACTCTCTCTCGCCGTTATGGTTGCAGCGAAACGTGCACACGTTACTACAGGATATCCGTATCCAAACGTTAAATATCTATGGTTAAAACAGATCATCGTCAACGGCACACTACGCGTACATTTTACGGTCGCACTCGGCAGTCTCGTTCGCCCAAGTGCACAGTCAGGTCGATAATATCGTTATTGGTACAAATAGAAGAAAAAAAAATAAAATTCAATTTTCACTAGGGTCGACATGTTTTTTTAACATTACCGCATTATACGTGTCCGTCGTTTCGCACGCAGTACATAATCGCCGGATTAATATTATATATTCAATAAAATAACATTCATATTGTATTGACGGAGAAACTTTTGTTGATAAATTTTTTATTATTGTTTTTTGGGAAATCCTCTCCCGTCGTCCGCGAGAGCGTCGCCACAGGTCGGCTAGGTTGCGGGTTTCGGTTACGCGATACCGTAAATAACATTCACCATGAACCGCGTTTGGATGATCAGGCGGCTGATGGCCATAGTGACTTTCCTGGCCACGCTGATCATACTCAGCCTTTACTTTACGAGCACGTCGAGGTTATCGCGCCCGTCGGCTAGCTGGGTGTCCGGTCCCGCAGACGCCGTGCGATTCCTGGCCGACGTCGTCCTGCCGTTTAGAAAGGCCGAGATTCCGGCCACCGTGGACATAGGCTCGTGTCCCCGACTGTATCAGGCCGAAACTGCCGTAGACACCGTGTCGCAGTTTCCGCAGCTCGATTTCCAGGTGAGATTTTTGAGAGTTTTCCCGTTTCCGTGTCAAATTTGTTTAGCGATTTAATTAATCGTTAATTTACCCACATTTAACGGGGGAGGGAGGGTAAACGAAATTCCAGGGCCCCCTGACATATACGCCTGGATTAAATACTGCCTCCGAATTCATTTATTTTCCGACTGCGCGTAGCATATTTTAACTGGGGATGAAACATTACAGAAACTGTAAAATATTCTCGTCCGTGTACTGTACTATTTATTTATAGCATATAAATACGAGTAAATCTGCTCGATATGTATAACCTCTATAATGAGTTTTCGTTTTTGTTTTTGCATTTTTCGATATCTTCAACAAAATGCATACTCGCGATGTTTAGAGCGTGTAACCGCGTTATTATTTAGTTCGCTATTATTGGAATAAAGCGAAACGTAGTTTTTGTTTTTGTCTTTCGAAATGTGTACGGCATATTTTACGCAATTTGTCTCGTAAAAATTGTCATGCATACACAATAAATATTATATTGTTATGGTTGGTTTTTATTTCGTATTATTTCCTTTATGGAACTAGATTAAAAACGATTGGAAATGAATAATCTTTCCGTGAAGTATCACAATGATTAGTTTCGAGTAAACGTAAATATTCGAAAACTTCATGACGGTTTGCGGTAAAAGAATCTTCTTGTATTTAACGACCCCGTTCATTTTTTTTTTTGTCGGGTTTGGGAACTTCTGCAAATTTTGATACCCATAACCGTTTAAAAAAAAAATTGAAAGTAACGATTTTGTAAAATACATTTTTAGAAAATTTTCGGTGGTTGAAACTTTTATAAGAAAATTGTACACTGCGTAACTGAGAATTGAACGCGAACGTAATACGTTAAATAATACACGAGTCCGGCGGCCTATCACGGCGCAGCGCGTTACTGAGTATAATAGTAATAGTTTGTATTTTCATAATATTGTGGTTTTTAACGGTATATATTTTTATTTAGTTCGGCTGTTCGGTATCTCAAACATTATGTTCTCGGCGATAATGCACTATAGCCTATACTCCTATATAGCCTATACTCCTATATAGCCTATATAGCCTATATAGCCTATATATATATATAATAGTAATAAAAACAATTGTTCAATAAATCAGCAAAACGTAAATCTGTGACGTTTAAAACATATTTTATACACCTGTATAGGGGACCGGTTACGTCTCTTATTGTAAATATTTAAATTTACCGTAATTGTATAGTATTAGTTAATATTAATTACAACTAGAAACCGTAATTACACGCACTAAAAGCGCTACGAATACTACGCAAATATTGCAGAGTACAAAACTAACATAATTTTTACGAAAACTTTAAAGATATTTATTTGTATACGTTAAAATAAAATAATAACGATTAGTTTTTTTTTTTTAAACCGACAGGGTGATTTTTTAAAGCATACGAATCCTGCGGTTAGATTATTATGCACAGGTTTAAATTCTGATTTTCGAAATTTTTTAGTGTAAGTGAAAGACGATATTTTCGCATACTTGGATTTTTCATAACGTTCAAGGAGTATAGTATTCTGTGGCGATACCCACTTTAGTTTTTCAAGCCAAAAACCTACATAATATTGTTTTAATGCAAATTATCAATCAGCGATGATTTTTCCAAAAAATTTAACGTGCTTTAATCGAAATTTAAACGAAAAGTATCCGAGTTATTCTACTTGAAATACCATTGTTATTACCCATTTTATTGGGATTACATACCGACAGTTTCATAGGGAGTCGTATGTAGGCAATTTCTCGTTTAGGTTCTTGCAGTTATACGCGGTTATAATAACATTATGCAGTTATATCCTACAGTTTTATGCGATTATATCCTTTAGTATTAAAGTATTAAAAATGGTTAGTAGTTCGGTAAAACAATAATATTTGGCGCAATTTCCAAATTATCCGACATTTCCCTTAAAGATTTCGAATTTTTTTTTTTTCAACCGGGTGCACAATGGTATACTAAAAAAACGTCTACCTTGGAAATACGTCTTATAATATCGTTCGATCATTTTACCATAGTACGTTTCTAAAAATAAATGAACGCTGACGTATGCGTATAATATTATTTCCACGACAGTTTATTATTGATCGCATTACTATAGCGCATATTTTTATAACCGTTTTAAATACGGATTGTTCGGTTTTTATTGTACTGTTGTTGTTATTATACGCGCGTGATTTATACGTGCGGTTTTTTCAATATTTCATTATGAAACGTTTTTATGGGTCTCCGTAGATTTGTTGCGCAGATGTGTTTACCCGCCGCTATATTGTTTTATAATGTTGTTGAATAATATACGTTATCATCGCATTAACTCGTTTGAATAAATATATCGAGTCACCGTTAAAGCAGGGAATTGCAGGTGTATTCTAAAAGTATTCGAATATGTGTGTATTCCGAATATATTAATTATCATTATTAGTTTATCCGGATACGCGTGTTCTGGATATTTCAAAATCAATGTATTCTTTACAAAACTGCCCCCGGACGTATTTAAATTATTATTTAACTCCTTGTGCAGTTTATCGACATTTGCCAAGAAGAGTATTTCGCATTGAAAATTAAAACGCATACAATTAAATCCGGCGGTTACCAGAGAAGTTAAAAGTATTAGCTGTAAAATTATGCAAACGAAATTATAAAAACAAAAAAGGAAGTTGAACCAATATATGAGGAGTTTCGTGTAGGCAACTTAAATACAATTTTTGGCAATTTATTATATTGACTGTAAATATTGGATAAATTTCAAAAATGTATTAAATTAAATTTAGCAACTTGTACTCCGGTATTTATATTACGAGTATATCGCGACTTGACAGGCTAGTTAAAAAGTTAAAAGTTACATTAATTTTAAGTTAAAATTTAGCGTTTAACCTTTTATTGTGTATTAATTTACTTAATTCATTTGTATACATTAACTTTAAATTAACTATGCATGTGTAAATAGTTGATTTTTTTTTTTATTTAAAACTTTTTTAATTATTCATTAACTTGCTCAGCGTTGATTAGTTATTTTCTAATAACTTATGTTATTTCAAATATTTTACAATACTATACAGACTGTCCCACGAAGATGTGTACCTCTTGAATATCTCTGGAGATAATAATGATAATCAAATTTTGTTTTTTTTTTTTTTTATATTACTCACAGGGATGAGGACTACAATTATTTATGTTTGAGTTCAATTTTTTTTTTTATTTAAGGAATAACCTAACTGCGTTCGCGATAACATCGTTTTTCACACGGATTAGAAGAATTTCAAACGGCTGTTACATTAGAAACTATTCATCGGATATAAATGTGTGATACGCTAAAATTTGTAGAAAAATAAATTCTACAGAACGACTATCTTAACATTTTCCGAAAATAATCAATTTAATTCAAATATTAATGTTTGTAGTCCTCATCACTGTGAGTAATATCAAAAAAAAAAAAAAAAAAAAATAACATAATTTGATTATCTTTATTATCTCCGGTGATATTCAAGGGGTATATCTTCGCGGGACACCCTGTATAATATAATATTGTTATCCGTATAAACAAGATGCACGCTTTTTTCTTTCAGCCGGACTGGATACTAGACAATATATATTGGACGCCTAAATTCGACACGCGCTACCAAACATACAGGAATGAAGTTATTAACAAACAGCGCCTTCCGGTCAAAGTGAGTTTATTCAGATAACGTTGGAATCGCATAACACGAACCGAAACGGTTTTTTCCCGCGAAAATTGGCGCGTTTCAATAAACTGTCACGTCGCATTTCCCGAGTGTGCGCGTGTACCCGCAGTAAACCATAGTAGCTCATGGCACTTAATTTTTTATAATTGACGTAATTTATCGCGTTATTATTATTATTAATGCTATTCAATTGTGTGCCATTTTAAATAGCGTTACACGCGTTATAATTTATTGTTGATACGTTGTTCCGTGCGTCATGCGGGGCACACATTACTCTCCGGTAATCACTATGCAGTTAACGAAATGTCCGGTGAACACAGTGGCGTATCGGTAAATAAATGCGCGGGCACGCGCACTGAGGCGTAACCATGGGTTTTTCTCAATTATTTTGAAAACCCCGTTGGAAATTCAACGAACAATCTTTTAATTATACTACCCCAACTGAATACTGCGGTTTTCTTTTAGAAAATGCGCAACGCTCGATGCAACGGAGCAAGATGTCTGGTGTTACAGTCGTTTACAGACACAGGAAAACAATTTTAATACGTGTCACATACAAAACCAATAGGTCCCCACACCGCGCTCCAAATCTAAAAGGAAAACACCTATGTCGTCCGCGCGACGATCCGGTATCTACACTGTAATGCGGCGGCCGGTGGGTTCGCGGTCTCTTTTGTAAGACCTCGTTGCACAATTTGGGAACCGCTGCTATACACTGTCTATTAATTGAACCGCAAGACTATTTGATGTCGGGGAGCAATATAAGCTATATAGCAACGGGTTGTTTTATATGCAGCGTCGAGACCATGCACAATTTGTTGACACGCATCGGGCTATGCCCTGCAATACGCCGCTGGGAAAATGTATAGATACCGGACGTCTGACGATAACAGTGGCCCTACAATGATTTAAGTACGAATTTTCGGAGTACAAAGATTCGTAAGATTGAAGTTTTTACTTCGCCCATTGTTACTTACTCTTACTCCGTAACAAAATTATGCTTATCACTGTGCATTATATTTCTACTTATGGTATTTTCATTGTTTGATTTTTCATCGAATTTCGAATGGGTGACTCGAAAATCAATGTTTTCACACAAACTTTGAAATTTACCATTTCGAGTTAACAGATATACTTATGTAAGATTATTTTGAATGTTTATTTTATGTTTAGATTTTTGTCGTGCCCCATTCGCACAACGATCCGGGTTGGTTGAAAACGTTCGAGGATTACTATGAGTCGCAAACTAGTCACATACTGAACTATATGGTGGACAAAATGATGAAGTATAAAGACATGACGTTCATCTGGTCGGAAATATCGTTTTTCTCATTGTGGTGGAAAAGGTAATGCAAATTGTACCCCTTTCAATAGTTATACAAAGCGTTCTACAGTGTTAAATGTACGTTTATAACGTTGATCATAATTTTTTTTTTCAATCGGGTTTCGGGTCAGCGGGACACATATGTAGAAACAATTTTTTTTATCATCCCTTAATCACTGAAAAAAGATAACTATTTGTTTACTTTTAAAAATTTTCAAAATCGTCATTTTGGGGAAAAAAATTCAAAACATTTTAATGTTACATTATAACATTATAATGTACATTAATTCGTACCCGATCAATAGTTTCTGAGTAATAGCCGTTTTAATGTTTAGAAAATTGACGTGAAAACATTTTTTTTTCACAGGAATAACACGTTACGCGATAAGGAATCACAATCTGAACGGTTTATCCTTATCTTTTATTAATTGTTTTCACGCCAATGTTCATATAACACTGTAAGGCACTGTGCATTATAAAGACATTCACCGTATTAAATTTGTTCGGTTGTTCAAAATCAACATAACTGGGTGTGTATGGTAATTATTAGTGTTGACATATTGAATTTCGTTGAAATTGAACGCGCCGTGTCATAAAGCGATAAAAATATTATATTTTCAATTTTAAAACATCAAATATATAGGGGCGTAGTAACGGGACATGTTCGTTTTATTAAAACCCTATTTTGGACGTATAAAAATGATTTGGTAAGTTTTCGGGTTCGATAAGGTAAGGTTTTGGTAAGGGTTTGGTAAGGGTTCGATACCCGGAAAAACAAAATGTAACAAGTTGAAATGTAGCATGCGTAGTTTTGTGTTGAAAAAAAAAAAAACAAAAATCGCATCGAAAATCATCTGTTATTTAAAAACGTAATTTTAAATTATATTTTTAATAGAATAAAAAAAAAAAAAAATGCAAAAAATTTGTGATTCCGGCCAGGATCGAACTGGCGACCTTCTGCGTGTAAAGCAGATGTGATAACCACTACACCACGGAACCCGCTTGTTGAATTGAAGTAATAAAAATGTAACTTAAACGGTCCGGCCGACACATTTTTCAACTCAAAATAAGCCTTGTAAAATCGTTTGATTTTATTTTTTTGTCGAATGCACATATGACCGAAAAACGGCCGTGGGTAAAACGGGAGTCGGGCAGTATATAGATTAATGGAAAAGTCTTGCCATGGCCGTTTTCAAAATTAACGTACATATTTATAATTAAATAAGTGAGATAGATATCGTTGTCCGCGTAAATTTCACAAAATTCAAGACAATTTCGAAAATCGACACCGCATTCTTTAAGTCACCGGTTGTTTTAATTGTGATATGATTTATGTTTTTAATTTCATCGTTTTGTTCTCGGTGGTGATAATATAATATTATTAAATTACCGTAGGTAATTTAATTGATGCATATAACAAATAACAATTATATTTTTATATATATATATATATATATATATATACTATAATGGGGTGACCAAATTAAAAAAAAAAAAAAAAAAAAAAACAAAACATATTTTCGGTAATACATACAAAGTAATATTCATTAATTGAATTAAGTAAATAAATATATAGATAAAAATTACACACTTATTTCCTTTGTTTATTTACGAGTGTTAACCATTTAATAATTTTGTTTTACTTTATTATTTTATTATTTATTAATTATTAGTTTTTGTTTTTGTTAATTTTTCATAATTATGCCTTTATTATTAACTACTTTAAAATATATCATAATTATCACCGGTATCGATTTACGTGGTTATTATTTGTCGTGAATACAATCGCAATCATTGCCATAATCTATAACGAATATTTTTGTAAACAAATTCATTTTATTCAAAAATAAAATAACATTTTATGTATGCTAAAACTGTAAAATATTTACAGTTAGTTAAATAAAATGAGAATACGGAATAACTGGCATCGACATGAAAAAAAAAAAAAAAAAAAGGGACAAAATGCATCATGAAAAAAGTTCATCAGAACAACAAGGCACAAAGTTGACAATCCTGCATGTAAACAGGACGTATTGTCATCCTAATAATATAACAGTTATAATGTATTGCGCCCGTAGTGATTTTTCAATCGCTCATTACATCGGAAACTATAAACTTTTACCGAAATTTGTTTCGGACCATTTAATAAATACGCAGGTTTAAAATGTTATATTACCTTTATTTTATGCTGCCTTCATTTTTGGACACGAAATGACTTTTGATTTTTGGACAGCAAACTATTTACTAAAGATTTGATAACCGGACGTAGGTTCAATTTAAACACATTGTGGTTTTGAAATTTGTAATATCTGTCGACTCGGATATTTCTCTTTTAATTTTGGATAGTGGAAGAGTGGTGGAGCGCTATTCAAACGGACGAGCCGCCTCCATTCGCTCGAAAACTACCCGTCTCCTCTTTTCGCTTACGTTTTTTTTTTGGTGGACTTTGCGCCTCAATTACATTAAAATACTTGTTTATGCTCAGTGACATTTACAAATCAATAGATTGGGATAAAACTTAAATTTGTCGTCCCGCTTTTTTCAGACTTCGAACCGACAGAATAAAATGTAATTATTCTGGTATGATTAAAAATATTGGACTGCATTGGTCTGTTGCATCGTTATTCTGGTTATGTTAAATATCTGATTTTACGTCAATGCTGTCTTACCGGTTTAATTTTAATTTTAACTATTATTTTAATATTGTAATTATTCTTTTTTCATACTTCTTTTATAACTTTAACTTCGCTGCTATAGTCATGTCTATAAAGTCAATTCAGTGATGTAGACGAATCTCTTAATTTTTAAACGTCCTGGTTTTTTTTTTTTTTTCTACCATTGCTTAATGTTTCGTTCATTTTATTGTCGTTCTAGAAAGATTATTTTAAAAACTGAGTTGAGCGAAGAAGCTTATGGCTTTACAATATTGTGTGCGCAACTTTTTTACCAGAAATATTACTCCGATTTTTAAATGTAGCACTTTTTCTGAAAGGAAATCGGACTGGAGAGATAATTTAAAGAGGTCATTTTTTGATCTTATCAGGAGTTTTCTCAATATATTGGAAAACCAACAAAAACTGGGGAAAAATGAGAGAACGGGAAAATAGGTACAATATTAAACAAATATTATACAAGAAAATATTTAATGCATATGTCATTATTTTACCATAATATGACATACATATTGTTGACAGAGCATGACTCCTCTTAACTCCGCTCAGAATCGTTGTTTAGTTAGTAATGTTTTATCGTTTGTTTATAGGTAAATATTAAATTCCCGTCTGTATCCTACGTTCCTAACTTCCAACCTACAACAGTGACTGCACCCACGTGTGAATTATGTTCATCTTTTTAAATACACATCCATTTGAAATTTTATTAAAACTTCCACAAATTGCGTAGTTGACGAGCGTTAAAAAAATACTAATTACAATTTGTAAGAAATGATTCACGTGCGTTTTTTTATCCAAATAATCATAATTTTAGATTATAAGTGTAGCGACGAATGTATTGGTTTTACTAAGAGTTTTACTAAGATGTTAAATTATTTTTTTTTTTATCCTGTGTACAAAATGTCGACCATAAATCTTGCTCAAATATATATATATGTGGCGCCATTTCTGAAAGGGAATGATGTTCAGATGGTATTTTTGGAAGGACATATTTTAATTTTCCAAGCGGTTATCTTAATATATGGGAAAAACCAAGATAAAACGAAAGAAAAACGGGAAATTTACGAAAATAATGGTTTTATTATTTTTCTATTTTGTTATTTATTGTAATTCAGTTAAAAACATTCGAAAAAACTTGAAATTTGGACAGAAATATATATACATATATATATTCATTTTCTAGAGATGGTAGCATTTCCAAAACATTTAAGCCATTTTTGAGCTATTTATTCATATTTTAATTTTGCGAGTTTTTTTACGTAATTTTTATTCGGTAGGTACATTGTGGTAAAACGTTAGACAAAACAAAAATGCTTGAAAATTTAACAGGAGTTTCATTAAATCTTACTTTGGGGTAAAAAAAAGAAAAAGAAAAAAAAGACGTCCTAGGATAATGAAGACGGGTGCAGCTACTGTTATAGGTAATTTAATGTATATCTGTAAGCAACGATAAATCATTGCTAACAAAATTCGATTCTGAACGCACTTCAATTGATAGTGATGCTTTGTCAACAATATATATGTCATATTATGATAAAATAATTAAGCAGGCATTATATATTTTCTATAATAATATTTTTTTTATATCGTATCGATTTTTCCGTTTTGCTGCGTTTTTCTCGGATTATCACATTGTTAAGAAAACTCTTGAAAAAATCGAAAAATTACCTCCCTAAAGTACCTTCCCAGTCCGGTTTACTTTCAGAAAAAGTACTATTATTGTAAATCGGAGCGAAATTGCACGAAATGTACGAAATGTAGGTATTAGTAAAAAAAATATTATGGTCTTTATTTTTCTGTGTACAACTTTTCTACCAGTAATTTCGTTCCGATTTACAATGATAGCACATTCTGTGAATCGTTTTTTCGAATGGTTTATCGTTGCTTACAGATATACATTAAATTACCTATAACAGTGGCTGGACCCGTCTCCATTATCCTAGGACGTTTTTTTTTATTTTGACTTTTGAGTTGAATAAATTGCCTATTCATATTATTTTTTTACAGTGCTCATCCTGATAAAAAGAAAGTGGTCCATCAGTTGTTGGCTGAAGGGCGTTTGGAGATAACTACCGGTGGATGGGTAATGACGGACGAGGCTGCTTCATATGTTTACAGCATGTTAGATCAGTTGATCGAAGGTAAAAACGCTACCTAATTTCAATAACTCGTATTTTGATTCAAGTATATAATATTTGTTTAATATTTTTAAGGTTACTTCTCGAGAAATATTAATTTAGGCGAGTAGCATATAAATTCGTTTCGCGTATGATGTTTTAATTGAATACCAAAACAAATATTAAAAAAAAAAAACCTACACAATGTCAAACTATTTTTCATTTTATTTTGGTTGTATACAGGACACCAGTGGATTAAAAACAATTTGGGAATCGATGTCAAGACTGGATGGTCGGTGGATCCTTTTGGACATGGCCCTACTGTCCCTTATTTATTGAAAAATTCCAAAATCACCGACGGAACGATCATCCAGCGTATACATTATTCGTGGAAGGAATGGTTCGCGTGGAACCAAAATGGTGATTTTTTCTGGAGACAAAACTGGGACAGAAACGGTCACACCGACATTTTAGTGCACCAGTTACCGTTTGAAATATACACGATCAAAGATTCTTGTGGTCCTAATCCAAAAGTATTTACCCATAACGATTGACAATGGAATACGAATTATTATTTTTATGTATGAGTAATTTAAATTTGTATTATCTTTATTATTGTTCATAGGTATGTGTAAAATACGACTTTAAAAAAATAAAGGGTGAAAAAACCGATGACTCTCGGATTACGGAATTTATCAATGACACAAACGTAAAAGAAAAAGCTGATCAGCTAATGGAACAGTACTTTCGAACCGCATCGGTATCAATACACAACGTGGGAATGGTAGCGCTAGGAGATGATTTCCGTTATGATCACGAAGTCGAATGGGATCAACAGTACACCAACTATGAGAAGTTGTTCAAATATATAAATGCCAACAAAGAAAGATATCACGGGGCCGAAGTGAGTTTCGGTACGCCCTCGGAGTTCTTCAAAGAACTCAGGCGTAGAAGCGATAACAAATTTCCGACGTTGCGTGGCGATTTTTTTGTTTACAGTGAAGTGTCATGGAAACGACCGGTTTACTGGAGCGGATACTTTACCAGTCGGCCGTATTGGAAAGTGCTGGACAGAGAACTCGAGGCTAATCTCAGATCTGCGGAAATCCTGTACACGTTTGCCGTGAACAATGCACAAAAGAATACCAATTCGATAAAATTGCTAAACAGACAGTATGAACATTTGGTGAAAGCCAGACAAAATTTGGCGTTGTTTCAACATCATGACGCCATAACGGGTACGTCGAAAGCGTTCGTGATGAACGACTATGGCTTAAAATTGTTCGAAGGCATCCAAAGTTGCATGATGATTCAAAGTCATGCAATTCATTATCTGCTACTCATGAACCAAGATTCAAATCTCAAGACTTCAGAAATTGTCGTCCCCGACAACAATCGACGAACATTCGATCAATTAACAAACAAACTGACATTGGAAATTCACAAAAATCAATCTCGCAAAATCGTTGTGTTCAATCCTCATGGCCGTAAAAAAACCGAACCCATTAAAGTATTGGTATCACAACCGAATGTACAAGTAGTCGATATCGACGGGCTGATTGTCAAACACCAGATAAATCCAGTCTGGAGTAATATTAATAAAACGAACGCGGAACCTTTAGTCATGTCGGAAACGACGTTTGAATTGTTTTTCATCGCCGTACTAGAACCTCTGAGTTTGACCACATTCACTATACACATATCGTCGAAACAAGAAATAGGCTTAGCGTTGGTGTATTGTACAAATTGCGAGGGAAATTCCATTTTCTACAGTAAAAACATGGAATCCGGTGACATTCATATAGAAAACGATCACCTAAAAGTGATGTTCGACGGTACAACGGGTTTAATGAGCTCAGTTGTAGACAAGAGCACGGGTAAACCAAAAAGCATAAACATCGACTTTTTGGCTTATCGATCGGTGCCGTCCAATAGCGGAGCTTATCTGTTCAAACCGAATCCGGAAGAAGCTGAGAATAATATACTAAAACATAGCCCATCTGCTATCATCATTATAACCGGTCCGATTTCGTCGGAAATTACAGTGTTTTATAATTTACTCACCCACACAGTGAGACTTTATCATCAGGGCTCGGGCATCGAAAGCAGAGGTCTGTATGTAGAGAACGTTGTAAACTACGGGCCACCGCCAAACTATATGGAGACAGAACTCATCATGCGATTGTCGTCGGACGTTAGAAACGGAAACCCAGCGGTAATTTATACGGACTCGAATGGGTTTCAAATGCAAAAACGCGTTACCACTAGACAGATCGGCATCGAGGGAAATTATTTCCCGGTCACTTCCATGACGTACATTGAAGACGACAAATATAGGCTAACCGTATTGGTGAATCACGCTCAAGGGGTAGCGGGATGGGAGCCCGGCAGAATCGAATTTATGTTGGATAGACGGACGAAGTACGACGACGGGAAAGGTATGAAAGAGGGTGTAGAAGACAATAAGATGACGTTGACCAAGTACTGGATACTGTTGGAGACGGTATCTGACGACAACGGATTCTACAAGGATCACGTGTCCAACCCGAGCCTGGTAGCTAATCTGCTGTCCGAAGCACTACTGTACCCAGCAAACGTGTTCTTTGTGGAACCCCTTCTGGAACACGCTATCAAGCCTAAATTGACGATGATAAACAAAGCGATGCCTTGTGACTGTCACCTGATGAATTTAAGATCATTAACCGAACCAGAAACCAACCAGTTCCCGTCACAGTCTGCATTTATGGTGCTCCACCGGAAGGGTTATGACTGCCGGGTGAACGTAGGCTACACGATAGAGGATTGTCACCTTAGACGGGACAATAGGGTGTTCAGTCAGGGAACCGGATTATCCGGATTGGACAACGTACTGATCACTAAAACCACATTGACCGGTACACACAAACTTAACACCATCGACAGTTTCGATTTGATACAAATGACTCCGATGGATTTGTCCGTATTTAACGTAACGTTCATTTCCTAAAGTTTTTATTTTTTTATTTTTTTATGATAAGCGATAAACTAATTTCAGAAATCTTGATGGTTTTTTATTATTATAATAATTAGTATGATACTTCTGTACACAAGTATTATTGTTTCATAATATATTATTTTATATATATTCGGAATTCTGTTTGAATGTCATTTTTTTTTATGAGATAATATCACGAAAATCGCGAATAAATCATCACATGATAAAAACTCTACAACATCTGTATAAAATAACTCCATTAATACAAGTTGAAGTTAAAGGCATCACTGCTACTATGAACCTCGAAGGCTGCGTGCAAGGATTTATGTTGAGGTCCAAAAGTAATATTGGTATTATTGTATCTATACATGACCGTTATATTACTACAGGAATTAAGAGGTACTTTTGAGTATTTTATATGATATAATTTATGCTCTGATACATATATAAGATACCATTTTGTATTATATAAGATGGGACACATTGAAACGGGCGATTTTAAAATAATTACGGTACACTTCCCACTAAATAACATACAATTTGCTGCGTGAAATCTAAAATAACATCTTTATTTAATTAAATAAAATTATAAACTACCGTTATTTCATTAGGTATCTAAAATGTGTGTAAACTCAGTCACTTCATTTCACAACAATACTTCCAAAATATTACATACAATATACAATACATATAATACAATTTTTTAATTTTTTTTTTTAACTTCATAGTTCAAAAGTTAAGACTATATTCTCATTGACGAGCTAAATTCACACGAGTCTCCCCCCACAGTAACCAAATCGACAGCATACGAATTGCGTCCGAAAATAAAAAACGTCATAAAGCGACTATACGAATTGCGTCCGTTTACCTGCAAAGTATATTTTTATTATACTTTGCGGTTATATCCCAGTTTTATATATTATACAGATTAAATTTTTAGTATACTAGTATATGTCGTCTATTTAACGTGTACGATTGGTTTTTCTATACGACTATATTAAATGCGTCTTGATTATCTGATATCAGTAAATATGATTATCTGAATCGATTTGAAGTACGGTTAGTATGTGTGTCGATTGTGTATCGTTGACCATCGTTGGCTATTTTTTTTTGAGTGAAGTAATGAATAGTGAAAAAAATAAAACAATACTTTGCATAAACGATTAGGAATTTCGTTTTTGAAAATGATTGAAAAAACAATACACAGCGTTGAATGTGTTGCAAAAAAACATGCGAGTCATACTTTAAGTTAAACGATAAAAATGTAATATTAGACCCTGCTAATGAGCATAACCATATAAGTGATTCTCTTGACATATTAAATCGACAAAAATTAAGCAACAATTTAAAACGCCAGGCAATAGACGATCTTAATGATTAGCCATCAAAACTAATTCATAGGAAATTATCAAATCACGCATCGAAATTGAACCGTTATGATTTAACTTTAATTCATAGAAATATGCATCGGGCCCGAGCGTTTGCAATTCCCAAGCTGCCAAATAATATATTAGTTTGTAATTTGTAACTATTTTTAATTAAATTTTTTTTTGTAACGTCACTGTACTAGAGTTATGATAATTTTTAAATGATTCAAATGGTTAGCCAACCCCCCCCCCTCCCGCTAACTAAATTATCTCGAAAACATTTGTAACGTGATCATTTGTAATCGAATTTTTATAATTTGTATCACCAGTAGTGAAAATGGAACCAGACTGGTAAATTTTGCGTGTTTATAGTATCTAATTGTAAGTAGAACCAATAATTATAACTACTGATATTTATAATCAATAATAGGACCTATTTTCCCCGGAAAGATACATATACCAACACACATAGAAATCACGATTATAGCTAAATATTACGAGTTAGACAAAGAGCTGCACCTCATATTTATAGATTATAAGTGGGTCTATGCCAGTATTTGGCAGAGACAAATCTGATGGTGAGTCGCAAAATAAAATCAACCACGTATTATTAAATAAAAGACATACAGTTGCCGGACTAGTGAAAAATTGGCCTGGGAAAATTATAATTTAAGAAACCCTCTTTGTATTGGAGGCCCTATAATTTGTCAACTTGTATAATGTCAATTATATATAATATATATATTATACTTGTATATTTGTCAATTTGTATAATTTTTTTAATAGTTTTGTCAAATGTTTTTGGTACAGTTTAATATTTAAACAATTGAGAAAAAACAATGTAAAAATTATTATTAAAATTGTGATAAATATCAACTGCACCATATCAACTGTGATTTATTTCTATTGAAGTTTTTTCTATGGAAGTTTTGTTGTGAAATTCACATACGTGTATCTAAGACACTTCAAAGTTTAAAAAGGTTAAAAAAAAGTGTTTGAAACGACCTATAAAAATCGAGGTATCGAGATAAAATATTCTATAATTGGTAAAATACTTCTTTTTCAAGTGAATTTTGAGAAATATCATACCTCAAATGTAATGCTGCAGTCTCCGAAATGTTTGAATTTCATTTCCACGGGACTTGTTTCACCTACAAAACATTACTCAAGTAAATGAAATTGTAATACATTATTAAGTTTCCATTATTTCAAGAGTACATTTTAAAAAACTTTGTTTAGCTATACTGTCTACATAATATAGACTATTGTATTCGTAAGTATAGGTATATTAATAATATAACACACAAAACTAAAGGCATCTCTGATCTCTAAATTAGTCAATTTCAATCAACATTCAACATACAATTCGGTTAGCCACCCATCCTCCCAAATCAGTACACACATTATAGGAGTTTTGTTGGGACCTTTAAGAGGACCTTATACCCGCATCTACCCGGTAGTATGCAAAAACAATACTTATGCAGAATATGTAAAACTAAATTCATTTTGATTTTAGAGTAAAAAAAAACTTATTATGAAATTTATAGAGAACAATATTTTTAAGGGAATGTCATAGGATTTTTGTATTATTCAAAAAATATATAGTTTGATATACAAAATACAATACCTTTATCTTTATTATTTAAAAAACTGTTACTTTTTTAATATTTCATAATTCAAAAACACAATTATGAAATTTCCTCCAAAATATTTTTCTCTATACATTTTTAACACTGCACTACTATAATTTATAAATTATAATAGTATAAATATAATATGGTTTTAAATAATTACGAAACAATTTACAATTTTAAGTACCTAAATAAATATAGTAAATAAAAAACATAAAGCATTTTTTTTATACGAGTTTAAAAATATGTTGAGTTGGCTTATGAGTTATGAGATAACTAGAGAGTTAAAAGGCTATATTTAAATTTGTTATTTTCTAGACTAATACTATAGTCTAAACATTTGTTAAACAATTTCTCCTTTATATGTAAATATGTTACATATTTTCTTTGTTTCATTTATAGTAGTATGATTACATACCGGAATCTCGTAATTGTCGATTTGACTTGTAATAACTTTTTGATTAAACCCCTGTTGACTGCCTGGGTTTCCTGGAGTTTCTTTTGTCGGTTGATGTACGATGACGAGACTGCGGATCCTCTAGGGGCGGAGGCTTTCGGCTGGTCGGACGTGTAAACATTAAAAATCTGTTGTTGTTTTTTAGCTTTGCTCTGTTTTTTGACCTTCGCAAACTTGAAGGGGTCATCGGTCACCGCCCATAGGTTATCGAACGCGTTCTTGTTCTCGTTCAATTTTGGACATTTAGCGGTTGATTTCTTAGCCGCGCTTTTTACCACGTTCTGGGAAGACCTCGACGGCTGGCAATTTTGTGACACGGAGCTCGCGGCGTCCCCGTCACCGTATTCCGACCACTGGTACATGCTAGACGGTATCGAGTCGAAGTCATGGGCCCTGCTGTTCACCGAGCTGGCCGCCTCGCCGTGTTGCCACACTACCGAAATGTCGTCCGGGTAAGCCGTCGACGCGGTTTTTTTCAGGACGGCCCTCTCTGCCGTTGTCTTTGGTAACGGCACACGATTCGCGAGACTCTGCGGCTGCCGGTTGGACGCCGTCTTCTTGCTGGATACCGCGCTTGGGTGCTAAAATAACAAAAAATTAACGGCTATGTTTCGAACGCCGATGTTTCGGAAAATAAAATTGTAGAATACTAAGTTAAATTCAGCCGAAGAATACATAGTTGATATTACGAAAATTCGGACGGACGAAAATAAACTATTTGTTAAACGGTTAAAACTGTTAAAATATAAACGAATGTATTTGTTTTAATAACGTTTAATAAAATAGCAAACACGATAAAACAAATAAAATAGGTTACTATAGAGATCGGGTGGTTCAATTTATTATAATAATCGGCAATCAAATGTTTCCGTACAGTCTTTATAATAATAATGAGACTAACAATTACTACTATACTTAGGAAAGATGTGAAACGCTTAAAAGACTTGTGTAATACATGTGTAGTTTAAAAAAAAAAAAACGTCGGTACTTTTGTTCCGAACAAAAGGTATTTACCTACTTTCTGTGGTTTCGGAATCCATTTAAACCCATTGAAACCGAAATAATTGATAACAATAATTGTCATAGACACAGTCGTGAGGATAAATATCAGCAAACGTGTTTCTGCATAACTGCGACAGCTGTGCGACTTACCCACGTACACGCCACGCGATAAAATGCCGTCTTTTTTTGCGCCGCCGGACGGTACGGAAATATCCGACGACTGTGACGTTGCGACCGAAATATTTGTAGTGTAAGTGTTAAGAATTTTACGATGAATACGTCATGCTAATTCTCAACAATCTAAAGTAATAGTTATTGTAAGATTTGTAGATTTATTTTAATATAAATCACATCAGATCAAAATACAAATTAACACTAAATCTTTTATGGGAAAATTATACATTCTGACATAGAAGGTAGTTCGCGCTACAGTCACAGAACGAACACTGGTCAGCTAACTACAACGATAGTCGACCGGTTAGGTTGAACGATTACCCAAACGCGACAACAAAAACCGTTCGCGTCGCATATATATATATCACAAATATCACAGTTATATACGGAGTACGCGAGTACGGGACTTATACATCGTAAAATATGTCTTTATATAAATAAAAAAATCTATTGCCGCACGTGTGAGAGATCATAATTTGAGAACGGCTCGACCGTTTCGAGTAATTTTTGTTGTTGTTGTGTTCTCACTTGTCAGGACAAGGTTTGTATAAAAAATAATTTTCGGAAAATTCACCGGGAAGGTCGTGAATTTGGATGGTATTATTGTATAAAAATGTGACGTTCAGTTCTGCGGTCACATGTTTTTATAGTAACAACAAATTAATATCTTCTTCTTCTTCTAAGGCGTCTTAAAGACCATTAAGGTCCNTGCCCTACCTACAAAATTGAAAGAAAGAAGGAAAATTATATTAAATTAAAATTGAGTTGGTGTTTCCATCATAATAATATAGTTGGCATATTATTTAAAAATATTATAGAAAAAAAAAAAATGTAATCAAAATAAATACGGCTGCTTCTGCGTGCAATACGTACGATACTATATTTTACGGGCGTTGGGCGGCGGGCACAACGAATTTGTGGCCGCCGCCGCCGATGAACGGTATTAGATTTCCCCCACTTTCGACAAGAATTAATACGGCGTTGCCGGGCACAGTCGAACCGTGCCCGGATTCTATTTTTATTACGATTCACGGGACTTTGTCGGTCTTGTCGACTTCGTATTGCTATCGTCGACCGTCTTTCGTGGCACAGACTTTATATTTTGTTAATATGATAATAAACTGTCATTTTTTGTTCGTTCTCTGTTCGTGTTTACTGTCGTTTTGTGTGTGTAATTTAATATTTACAAATTTACAATACCTAATTTATTAAATATTTTTTCTATTATTCATCATGGATAGATATTATGTTACGGTCGAGTATTTACTGAGTATCAACTTTTCAAGTTTACCTCTTGAGAAAAAGGTTGAAATAAAAAATGATGGTGCATTCGAACTTGCTCTTCGAGGGCATAATGAGAAGTTAGATTCTGAAAATCCAGGAATATTTCGCGGTCTTATTAATTTTAGTTCAGAATTGGACAAAACTTTAAAATTACACATCGAAAAATCTACAGTATTTAAAGGCCTTTCTAAAATAATTCAAAATGAAATGATGGAATGTATGCTATTTGTTATTCAACAAAATATAAAAAATGAAATAAAACACGCAGATTTCTTTTCTATTATATCTGACAAAACAACAGATGTATCAGCACAATTTCAAATGTCCATAATATTTCGTTATATTTTATCCGATGGTACGCCGGTAGAGATATATTGGGGTTTTTTTAATCCATCTGGACATGATGCAAAGTCGCTATCAAAGTGCATAAAATATAACTTAAAAGAAGTAATAGAAAATCACGACAAATTAATCTCGCAAAGTTATGACGGAGCTGCTGCGATGAGTGGTCGACTTTCCGGCGTTCAAAAACTCATAAGAGATGAATATACAAATGCACATTTTGTTCATTGTTATGTCCACCAGTTAAATTTAATATTAAGTCAAGCTACAGCCCAAAATCGTGATGTAAGAATTTTTTTTTCCAACTTGACATATGTAACTAATTTTTTTTTCCAATTCTCCGCAAAGATTTGCTGTTTTGGATAAAGTTGTTAACCATAGAATCCCACGATCAGCGAATTCTAGATGGAACTTCNCGTGAGTTATTAATAGAATGTATGGAAGAGATCGAAAATACATTTAATCAAAATATTGCAATTAACCAGGCGTGCGCTATATGTAGAATGTTAATTGATGACAAATTCATATTTTGGTTAAATGTTTTTCATTGTTTAATGCCACATATAGATATATTATACAACCAGTTACAAAAACGGAAAATTGACTCTATCGAGGTGAAAAATGTCATTTCTAGATTTGAAGAAAATATACAAAAAGAAAGACGAAATTTCGATAATTTTCAAAATGAAATGCCAGGTGAAGAAACTCAATGTAGAAAAATAAGAAAACATGATGATGATACACTACTTTCTAGAATTTGTGTTGCAAAAGAAGTCTGTGATATTCTTATGGTCTGCGTTAAAGATAGGTTCGAATATAAAGCTCATTTAAACGCGTCTCAATTATTTATGTCCTCTGAATTTTCTTTGTATGAAAAAAATTTTCCGCAAAAATACGTTGACGATACAATTAAAGCTTACCCTTTTTTAAACAAAAGTAAGCTACAAACTGAATTGGAACTTATATATTAACGAACAGATTTTCGTAGCGTAACAGGTGCTGTTAATTTACTACAATTTATTATTGATAACAACGTGGAACAAATATTTTCAGAAACATTTAAACTTATTCGTATCATAGCAACAATACCTATGACAACAGCAGAAGCGGAAAGATCGTTTTCGACATTAAAGAGGATAAAAACATTTCTTCGAAATACTACGGCAGAAAAGCGATTAACTGCATTAGCGATGTTATCCATTGAAAAGAAAATGGTGAATCAAATACCAAATTTCAATGAAGAAGTCATAAAAGTATTTATAAAGAAAAAAGACAGAAGAATTGATTTAGAATTTAAAAATATTAGTGATTAACTGTATTAACTGTATTTATTATTTATTTTTAAACAATATTTTTTTTTTTTTATAATTATTTTTTGTTCAAAACGTATATTAAAAGGTTTTGATATAGGTACCTACCTAGTACCTATATAAAATGAATTATATTTTATTTAAAAATTCAACAGAAATTGGTGGTAAGATCAAAGTTGTAATAGTACAAAATGAGGGAAATTTTTGTGCTCCACCTGCAATGAACCCCACGAGCCGCCACTGGTAACAAAAAATTAATATACCTAATATAAATATATTTTATCCGTGCCAAAAGAAATACACTGAAGTAACCAGTTTCTATGATTACTATTCTGTTCGTTTTGCATATTCTCGTAACAACTATTACAGATTTTGCACTTATTTATATTTTTGTTTTAACTTTTTTAGTTCTTGCGATCTTTCACATCCATTCCGAATGTTCTTATTGCTTGTCTACGAAGCTCATTTCTTTTTTTAATTCCCTTAAACTTATCAATATTTCCCTCAATCTCCACTAGACTTCTCAATACCAACTCCGAATATGTCATAAATATTATTATTTTTTTTATCTTGGAGGCTGGTTTTACCAGCTACAATAATAGTAAAACATTATTTATAAATTATATAATATGTATTATTTAATTGCGGTATGTATACATTTTTGAGGTGTCGTAGTTTTTTACTAATAGCTAATAAAATACGTATTTTTAAATTTGTTTTTTATTTAATTTGTATCACCAAGGTATAACTCTTAAATCAGCAAAAATAATTCGATAATTGACGTTCAGTTTCGCTGCTACATTTTCTATGAAAATAAAGTGATATAAATCAACAGGATTGATGATTTTTTTTGTTGATTTATGGATTACTGAGGTTATACTTCTAGTCTGCTAAAGCCGGACTACCCATTTTCTAGCTAATTTTTTTTTTTTTTTGGTTAAATAGTGGCACGAGAAACACCGGGTGAAACAGCTATTTTTGTATATATATTTATATTTTAATGGCAATCTCCGAAATTTACGTTAGGTTTTTGCAGAATGTTCCGAGTTGTCCATATGAAGTTTATAGTTTTTGAAATCCTCGATCTGACCAGTAGAAATACTAATCTGCAACAGTATGAGTTGGATACGAAATAATAATTTATAGGTGTTTTTATAATTACTAAGCAACCCTATAACTAATTCATATAAGTAAGTTTGAAAAGAAAATTAATTTTTAAAAATTTGAATGCAATAACGGTTAACTGTAATGATATAGCGACGGAAGTTGAACCAGGGAATCCAGGGGGAAAACTTTTGACGATAATTTGATTTTAGATTTTATATTATACAGGTTTGGAACATGGGCCTATATCAGTGGTGTATTATGCAAGTATTGCAAGAATAGCTGCACCTTTGAAATTTGAAACTAAACTTATCCAAACCGCTTAATTTGAAGACGGTTGAATTAGTACTTAAATACTCGTATAATAATCAAATAAACTTTTAATAATTATTCGATGTCAATGATAATTTATAGGCAGATTGAATTACAAATTACCTTTACAAATGTATAGGCAATCGATGTTTTTTTTTGATAACCTAATAGGCATTGTTATGCAATATGAAATTATGATTTACAACACAATTTCCAAATTCATTATCTCCCTCCTTGACAAAATCCTAAATACGTTACTACCCTGTACAATATTTTATTATTTATTTTGTTTAGAATATTGACAACACGATAACACGTTTAGTATATTATAATAATTATGTGTCTGCAAACTATTATACATATATATATATATATAAAAAAAAACAACAAGCAAGGCACCTATTGCACATATTTATCTTGATAACTATTCTGTAAACTTATATAATATAATTATATCAATAATAAAATTAAAATATCAACAACGATAATATTACAATGAATTCCTGAAACAAAAAGATTACGCGCGATAATCACACGTATTGGTATGAGAAAATTATTAAAAATTATTAATTTAGGTAGGTATGTATTTTAATTGTTGTCAGGAATCGAGTAAGACGATAAGACGCCTCGTCTGTTGGGATTCACGCCTAAGTTCTCCCAGTTGATCCACGATAATCTGGCCGTGAGATCTGTAGAACACAAAAACGTTACATAAATTATAATTACATGGATAATATTATATGAACCGCTAAACGTAGAAAGGGCACATGTCCCAAATTTTTCAAGAAAAACAAAAATATTTAATACATTTGACAAAAATAAAAAAACAAATTGTTCACCAGTCTTATGGTGACAGATATATCGTCCGTAAGTTTCTACAGTCATTTTCTGAAACATAAAATTGTAAGCGGCGCTTAAGGAAATGTTTGTGTTTCTTGAAAATTCTGCATTTAGCGACTCATATAGATTATAACGTATTATTAAATTACGAATACAATAAGTCTAGATGGCCTAATTTCTAATATGATCGAGTAAACTAAAAAACTCCGGAATGGCCACTGGTTTAAATGTGTTTTTTTTTTTATCACGATCCAACCATTTTCCAGGAGAATGAAGAGTAAATTTAATTTCTGTTTTTTTTTTTTTCAATCATTATGAAATTGTTAATCATAAAGTAGTAGACTACTAATGATTGTCTGTGGCCACTATAACTATACTACTTAAAAAAAAAAAAAAAAATGTGAAATTTGAGTCTACAAATTGTAGGAACTGACGTTGAAAGTTAAACCCCATGTTTATTGATGCAGCAAGTATTATATGCAAATGTCATATTTACTTTTCCAATCTAGTTTGAAAAGAGAGACAGTAGATGTTAAAATGAAAAGTTGAATAAGGGTAACAATTTGTAATAATTCTGAATAGTTATCCCGCACAGATTTGCCCATGCACAGTATTGAACGAAAAAAAAAATAAATACGTGTCTCCCTGTGACTCCCTGGATCTTCACCGTCGCTATCACAGTTAACCGTTGCTGGCCGGTAATTCATACATTTTTTTTTTTAAAATAGCATTACTTCGTGAAATCAAATTTAACTTTGAGGGGTTGGATTTTAGAATTTCGTCTTCAAGGTACACACGGGCCTATTTATCCCCTCTGTATAGAAATTGTCAAATCTCTGTGCAAATCCTTAGGATTTGCGAGGTCCCGGTCAAAATTTTGAATATTTTCCTATTCTATTAGGTATATTATAATTCGTTTTTGTTTTCGAACGCGAGAGTCCAAATATAAGTGAAAACCACCAGATTCAGCCCTGCTCGCTCCACCCATAGACGGCCCTGAGATCACGCACAGACAGACACTTAATTTTATTAATATCGTTAAATGATTGTATATTACAATGGTTTTCAAATTTTTTTTGAACACGGCACACTGTGACCTCTTTTGTCGTTATTTAATTTTTTTGCCCAAAATTAGAACTAATTACAAAATTTGTATGCCGAACTGAAATGATTCGTAATCAAAAGAGTTACGACTTCATATTTAATTTCGTCACAATTTAAGGAAAACAAATTTCAAAAGATCGCGACACTCCTAGTGAATGGCGGTGTGCCACGACACCCAGTTTGAAAACCACCTGGTATATTATTATTAATAAAAAGAAAAACCAAAATCAATTTTTCTCAAAATCTTCACACAGATAATCATTGGATTGTGATAGGAAAAAAAACACCCTGTATAGTATTATAGTAAACCCCCAGCGATACTTACCGCTGGTGTTCCACTCTGCGCGTTCCGGTTGCCGTTCGCCGCTCAGGCACCGTTGGACGTAGGTGAGCGGGTCGCAGTCGGCCGACAACACTTCGCGCAACAACGCAATGTACGCGATCGCCAGCCGGAGCGTGTCGATTTTGCTGAGCCGCTTTTCGTACGGGAACGTAGGCACGTGTCCGCGGAGCTCGTCAAACGCCGAGTTGATGCTGCTAAACACCAACGACAATTCATTATAATTGTATTATCGCGACGATACGGTTGGTTTTTGTCGAATTTTCCACGAAAATACAGACTATCAGTACATAGTATGGACAATCAAATCCTTGGGTCAAATAGGGCCAAAATCAGCCTCTTGATTTATTCTACGACTTGGGTCAGATTAGTCATAGGGATAGAATCAATAAATAAATAAATAAATAAATACATTTTTTGTTTCCCACATTATTAGTCTGTTGTTATATTTAAGAAAATACACACCAAATTTTAGATATGTTATATTGGGTTCTATATTGTATCAAATTTACATCAATAATGAGTTTGGCTTCACATGATCCAAGCCCGAATATCCAGATATGTATATACCGAATGGATTTGCACTCCGGAATTAGAGTTTGTTTAATATGAAGCAGTTTGAAGTTTTAAAAGTCATGTTTAATGTTTGGACATGAATTTGTATAATAATGTATCGCATTGCGGGATGGGTGTGTTCTTTGGGCTCTGTACACCCTTACAGTCCCACCAAATGCAGCTGGGGTGATGAGATTATCTCTGTGCAAAGCGCAAGAGTAAAGGAAATGCCGTTTAGGGGGCTTTAATTTTGAACGCTATACAATGGCGCCGAAGTCTGAAAATTCACTAATAGAAAACTGTACCTATATAGACACCATTAGAAAAATATTTACATACATATACCTTCTCTCACCCTCTATCTACATACCTGGGTTCTATAACGGCAAAACCCTCAATATGAGTATTTAAATACAATTTTTTTTAAGAGATCAATCGCTTTGTATGACACTAAATTTATTGGAGAAATAGAAATTATTGATCACTGGCTAAACAAATTACGCTTGATAAAATTATTATAATATAGATTAAATTCAAATAATTCGCCAATTGCATTACGGAAAAATGTGAGATTAAAGATCTGAACGGGATGACTCTAAATAGTCGGGAAAAGAGACGAGGGGAAAGATACGTGAATTTCGCATCTCCAATGCGGCCACCAAAATCACGTATACATCATTATGACGATTATTCAATTAGCATAGGTATAAATATTATATTCAACTTTTGCACCACTGGTGTTCGCTGGCGCTCTTACATTTTGACCGGTGTGGGCCTATCCGCTGCCCGAGTCGGCGCCAGGTCTGACCTCAACATCCGTCTACGTTCTCGTATGTTGGCGGTTTGCCTTTGCACCCTGTAGCCACCACTTCCACCACCGCCGCTGCCACCGCCCGAACCTTGCGAGTCTACGGTGGCCGCCGACACGCCCGTCGTCGGCACCGCCCCCACGTGATGATGATGATGGTGACTGTTCCCGTTGGTGCTACTGTGATGATGATGGTGATGGTGGTGACCGTGGTGATGGTGATGGTGGTGATGACCTCCAGGGCCGCCACCGCCGCCACCACTTTGGTGAGCGCCTCCACCGCCTGCTCCGTAATAACCGTCCGCGGCAGCTGCCGCCATATTTTGCCGCCCCATCGAACCCACCGAAGATGACAAGTCACCTGCTCATAGAACGTACAATTTTTTGTAAAATATTGAGCTTTCTGAGAAATCCACTTTTAAAAAAATTAGCCTATCACTCGTCAACGAAACTCATTGATGATAACGTTCAATCATCTCTTCATTTGTACTAGTTTTAGGTTTAGATTAATTAGTTATTAATTTTATTTTTATTTTACCTTTTAATTACCCGGCAACAATGGATAACTGTGATGGGAGGTGCGTGTATAAGGGGGGGGGGTTAGGGGTTCAACTCCCCTCCTCCCAAAGTTTCACGAAAATCATGATGAAAGTAGATTTTGAATAGATTGTCACAAGTGGTTTCTGTCAACGAGGAAGATAAATATAATTTTGGTTTTATTTTAATTTTATTACTACATATGGTAGGTATATATTGTTATTATTGTCATTTCTAATTTTTTGTAGTTTTCCTGCTTTTAAATAATTATAACTGATACGGCGATATTGCATGGTCCGCATTATTATCACAATAATATGAATTGCGCTATCATTTAGGCTATATTCACTAAAAAAAAATATTTAATGTAAAATTTAGTAATAGGTACCTAAAAGGCTAAAAATGGATGTTATGTAATATTAACATTTAAGGGAAAATAAATAATCCTACAATTTAAAGTATGCAAACTTCTTTGTTATGAGAGTATGTAAATGTACAACCTTAAACCTCTCCCGAAATATTTTTTTATAAACGCACCTGTCTAATTTGGCCGGGATAGAAACTGGGAGTCACGAAGAAACACGTTTTAATTTTAATTTTTCGTTTAATACTGTACACATGCTAAACCGTGAAAACAGCTAGTATTTTGCAGCAGGTAGTTCGAAATAATTTTATTTTGTGTATTTCTACCAGAAATCATGTTCCAATCAAAAAATAACAAAAAAAGCTTTTTTGTAGTATTTTAGATCTTTCTGGTGCATTGATTTTCAATAATTTGGAAACACGGACAAATATTTACAACAGTGACTAACTGAGATAGGGATAAGGGCGGAAATGGAGAGTCACGGTATGATTTAAAATAATACAAAAATTGATAAAATAATACAAAAATGTTTTCGTTCAATACTAATACGAGCTAATCCCGTGCGGATAATGTTCCCGGGAAGGTCGAAATGCTTCCTAACGGCGAGGGGAGTAAAAGAGGTGATTCGATAACCAAAATGGGATATTCTCAGAAAGGTCAACGAGAACTCATTGAACTTATACAGTTGGTCCACGGGGGGGTCGAAAAGCTTTGCGATGGGAGGTACCCGGTAGATACTTATTTGGATCAAAATAACCCGGTAGATACTTATTTGGATCAAAATAGGGAAATACAGACGCACTAAACTGAATAGACATGAACGCTGCACACGAGCGAAATCGTAGGTAATATAGCTATATTTGTATACTAAAACATTTGATCCGACAAAAACGGATAACGCCGGACGGGACGGCCAGGAATAATAATAATAACACATATGTTACGAAGTATATACGCATGTATCGCTTTGTTAGCCAAATCGACAACTACGTATCAATGACTATAATATATTAGGCATATTATACAAACAAAAGTTAAAAGATGACTCCATTCATCGCTTCTCTTCCGAATTCGAGCAATTCGTATTTACAAATCTTGTAACTCAATACTGCGTGTTCGTTTCGGTAAGCACAAACGTTTTCAATAACACGTGTTCTTAATATCTTAACCGCATTAATGAGAAACAAAATGTACATTATCAAATATTATAATAAACGTTCGTCTATTATATTCACGAGCGTCTATTTTTTTTTAATTGAAATTGTCAAATTTTGAGACGAGAGGGAGTCAAGAAATCATACGGGTCGTAAACCGATACTCTTGCGGTTAATTGAGCGATCAAAGTGCCGAACACATTATATTATAATATTTTTGACAATATATTATACGACACATGATATTATTTTTGTCTGCGTGGACAATAGAGGATGCAGATGAAAAAAAAAACAATAGACAGAATAAAGCAAATAAATGATATGAACACGAGCCTTGAAAAAAAAAAAAATGTATATATTACATTAAAAGCCAACCCTTACGTATAGGTAAGATGACTATAGTTATAATTGTTTTTTTAAACATCTGCAATATAAGTTACGCAATTTATACCAACATTATAATTATTATTATTGTAAACTGATTTTCAAGTGAACGGTTATTTTTTAAGTTTTTAATGAAAATTGCACATAAAGTTGTGTACGTAAATAGTTTAAGAATTTAAAACTTTCAAATTGTAATAACTCATTTATCCTACCACAAGCTCGATTGAAGTAATTAATTTTGTTGTGTTTTATATAAAATATTTAAATGTAATGTATTAAAATGTTTAAATAAAAACTATCCAGATTTTTTTTTTTTAAACATTAACCCATTCGAGACATATTTTTATTAAAGCCCAGCCTTATTAATTCCTATTATTTATTACGATTAATGCCGAAAACCACCGAGCAAGATATTTTGTTAACGTTGCATAGCTGATTATAGTACAACTTTACACGCAGTTGGTGTTCGTGTCGAAAGATCTAGTTGTCAAGTCTATGTAAAAGACTTGTATTAAACAAATTTCCAGATTAAAAAACACTCTTTCTATTTAAACATTACTGCACACTCCTTTTATTTTTTATAACACGCTTTATTTAATGCAACTTAATTTTTGATCTATTCATTACCTTGTCTCATGGTGGTCCCCACGAAACACGGCGAATGTGACGAAGACGTGTGATGAACGGCTCTGAACGAACAGCTGGGCAGACTCGAATCTTCTCCGTCACTGCAACTGTCGTCGTCTTGTTGCTGTTGTGTTTGGCACGTGTCGTTGGTCAACATGAAATCTTGCGCGAAAGTTGACGTTTTACTGAAATTGTTCGTATCCAGTAATGGTCAAATTATACAATATAAAATATTGTTCCAACACGCATGGTACTCGTTATTTTTCTATCAATGGATTTAAATCATTTAAGCAGTGGGGAAACGAAAAAAATATAACTCATTTTAAATTTTGATCGTAACTAAAAATGTATTATTTATTTGTTTCCCGTGAACAAGTTTTCGAGCAAAAGATTCGTTCCTATAATCAGAGATGGTGTTTGGTGGTAAGTTTTATCTGTTCAGTACACGGAGACGACCATTTTGTTATTATTCCTCGTACTTTCCTCAACTTAACGGGGGAAAACCGGCCAACAAATTTGGAAAAACGGGAACATTTGAGTGGGCAGCGCGTGTTATCGTCAATATCGGTTTTGTACTTTCGTTATGTTTATTCAGTGAGAAATAATCATATAGATACAAAAAATGTTCACCCAGCAATACTTCTATGTTAGTATTTTCTGAACGTGTTAAAAATTCCAAAATCGGATATTTTTGGGTAATTTATAGGTATTTTAAATTCTTGAGTTGTTCTAGATTTAGATTCTAAACGTGGCGAAGGATAAAATGTTTTGACTATGTGTGGGTTTTGTTTTTGTTAATAAATAACTTTTACGGGGAAATCTTGATTTAATCATCAACTTCAAAGGGATTTCTTTGGTTTTATGAGGATAAAATTGTTTTAACCAGTAAAGATGATCAAACATTTAACATGATGTTAATAATAAGTTTTACCTACTTAATGATTGAAAAAAAAAATGGATTTTAGATTCTGAGTAAAACGAGGAATGTATTGGTTTAACAATGATATTTATTTTTTTTTCCTTTACATTTTTTGTATCGGTAATTTTACTTCGATTTACCATGATAGCACTTTTTCTGAAAGGGGGTTTTAATGTACCACCCAATTTGACCTGGGTGGTACATTAAAAAGGTCATTTTTTGATAGGTCTTTTCTCAAGGGTTTTCAACCAGGAAAAAACGTAGGAAAAACAGGAAAATTTAGGAAATGTATTATTTTTAAATCGTAAATATTACTGATTTTCCAATTATCGTATGAAGTATGTTTGTTTGTTTTTTTTCTAAATTGATTGCATACATTATGACGTATTTTATATTATGTATACATTATTTTATGGTTTATACTACTTGTTTTTGTTGACAACTTTTCTACCAAAAATTATCAAATTTCACCAAAGTTATACTACATTTTACTTTTTTTGGCCACCGTGTACAACTTATAATAAACCTCCTGTAAGCATTTCTATGAAGTCAAACCAATTATCTACATATTGCTACCAAAAAAAATCTATATACAAAACTTGCAATTATAAAATGACTAAAAATAGCAAAAAAATCAATAAGATGTTATGAAAATTTCCTCACATCTAGAAAAGGTCAAAATAAGTTTTTTTTCAAAATCTTAAGTTATTATTACGATTATTTTTATATGAATAACAACAAAAAAACAAAATTTAAAATAATGAAATTGTACGCTGTAAATTTGTCAGTTTTCATTTTACGTTTTTTCCACCATTTTCTCGATTATTATGAAAATTCCATACAAAATTTAAAAATATCCTCTCTATTACATCAATTAGATTCAAAATGCATCTAAAGTCTCTTGTCATTTTCTGATTAAAGCAAGTTTTTTTTTAAAAAGTTGTTTACAGACAGAAAAAAAAACACATATCATAGTAAATCCAATAGATCCCTCGCTACGTTCATAATTTTAATATTATAATATTTTATCACTATGATTTTTGTGCTAAACTTAAAGATGAGTTGTTTTTACATTGTATTGATTCCATAAAGTTGGTAATTCTCTTGTTAAATAATTATTATATTTGTTTTCACATTAAAATTGTTCAAATTTCAAAATTTCAAATTGTTAATCTAAGAAAATAAAATTATTTGAAATATCACCGATATGTCATATTAGTTATCTATACATAACTTAATAAGTCAGGTAGGTGCACTCTTTAAAATTGAACCTAGTATTATCATTCATTTTGTATCATTGTTATTACTTATCTATAATTTAAATAATTATAAAATATATTATTTGTATAGAAAAATGTTTAAAAAGATGCCCTATGATAAAAGGGACGGGCGCAGCCACTGTTATAGGTAACTTAATGTATATCTGTTAGCAACGATTAACTATTGCTGAAAAAACGATTCTGAGGGCAGTTCAGTTGATAGTGATGCTTTGTCAATAATATATATGTTATATTATGGAAAAATAATTTAATAGGCATTGTATATTATCTTTAATAATAATTGTCAACTGTTCCGATTTTCCCGTTTTTCCTAAGGTTTTCTCGGTTTCCCATGTTTTTCCTGGTTTTTCACATTTGCTGGGAAAACTCTTGAGAAAATCGAAACATGGTCTCTCTAAAATAGCTCCTCTGTAAAATTTTCTTTTAGGAACATTGTTATCACTATAAATTGGAGCAAAATTGCTGGTAGAAAAGCCGTCCACGGGAAAAAAAAACATCTTTGTAAAACCATTAGCTTCTGATAAGCCACTCTGAATCTAAAAACAACGTTAATATTATTGTTTCTTGCTTAAATTAATTCCTGTTATAAAAAAATTGTATTTGATTTTTTTTTATTTTTATATTTTTGTTAAGTTTTTGAGGAGTGCAATGCAATCGGCGGAGAGTATACAATATTCAGTTTTAATATTTTACTTGTAATTTGTTTAAAGTTAGTTTTGATTTTAATTATTTGATTATTTATTCGATTTATTGTTCCTAACCTAACTGATAGAGTTATTAGGGTTAAAGTAATTTTTTTTTCGTCAAATATAAAATCATGTACATTATGATAACTGCGTATTTAAAGGTAGGTACCTTTTCTTCGCATTTGCATTATATTTGACACTTTATCATACAATCCTGGGCTCTAAATCAGTGATTTTATTTTTATCGCCCGAACCGTTTAATTATTATTTTATTACTTGTTCACTACGGGATCATTCGACAAAATTTATTATAATTTTCAATTTTTTTTAAAAATAGTATACATAGTATGTTATGTTGTACATTTCGTTCCAATTATTATTGAACACATATAAATATATAAATGATTACTGTACAAGAATATGACAGCAAAATATTCGGGCAATTTATATTTGATATATGTTTTTGTTTTCATCATTTTTGTTTTGAATAATAAACTCACTTGTAACAAAGCGACGGGGACGACGACGAAGAATCGGCTTTGGTGGTTACCACGTGACCGCCACTTCTCAGCAAATCGGGAGACTGTTGTTGGTGCTGTTGTTGTGGCGATTGATGGTGATGATGGTGAAACCCGTAGATGTTATGCATATCCGGCGACGGTGTCATCGAATGGTTCATAATAATAGTAACAACAGCGGTGTTGCGATTAATTGTTCGATGTTGATACCGGCGTCGTCCGCACGGGAAAACATTAAAACGAAAATATAATGTTTAAGATGGAAAAGAATGAGAGACAAATCTGTCTGTCCGTTAGTGAAACGTCGTCCGGTCTGGTACTGGTGGACGGGCTCGAACAACTGAATTTCGTTTTGGATCGCGGCGGCGACGGACGCTCGTTGAAAAATCGTTTCGTCCCTTGGTCGGGCGGTACTCACCCGATTCGGGGCGGAGCCAAAACAGAACCCCCGGGAAAATGGCGGACCCGATAGTACGTATTCACCAAGTCGTCGTTAAATTAATCGTGTCTGCAACTGAAAGCTTGCTGACTGCTGCAGGTTATATCCCTCTTTTATCTGTGTTTAATTTATTGTAGGGCGGTGGAAAAAAAAACTTTTCAGAAATATACATAACTATAACAATGATAACGGCACGGAGGGAATACATTTCACTTTCCGTCGCTCGACGGTGACGAAGTAGACTATATTATGTATATTATTACAATCTCGAGCGCGTGTTTTGTTTTGAATAAAGGTAATATAATAGTATAATGGCAGGCGTAGCGGTTGAATTTTAAAATTTCCAAAGGCACAGTCTTCATACTAACAGTAATACCGCATATGTATACAATTGCATCCCCTGTCTTCGTTTGGCGATTTGTTGGTGTGTTTTAAGCTAAAAAAACATCATCTCCACGCAACAATATGTTGAAATTCAACTTCTATCGCTTCGAACCGCCTATAAAAAACTCGAATTCCCGAGTTTGAACTTTTTTGGTCCAGAGAGAGTTGGTAAAAATATTCAAAAGTAGCGGAGAAAAGAAATAATATAATTTAATAATATTAGTCTCTATTTCCGAGGAAAATTCAACAAAAACCGGACATAATCCGGAGCGCGTGAGTAGACTACAGTTGTAAGTGATAACTTCGGTAGGTATAGAATATAATAAGTTAGTAATCACGAATATCGTCAAAACGACTTGTTTATAAAATACAGTAACCCGGTTACATTTGATTATTCGCCAAAACACGCCTAATTATTAACATTACCTAATCTAACCTCACAATCTGATAACAATTTATATTATTCATATTACAGAAGACGCCTTTTATAATGACACCGGTAGCAATGATTTTAGATTAAGTGTCACGGCAAAACTACTATTTTGTAGGTACTAACTTGTATCGCTTATTATTACGTCTGTATAATAATATGAAATATAAAATATAAATATGACGGTTATTTTTGGTTATATTGGAAAAGTCTGTTTCCTATGATTTAATGATGAAAATATGACACACCGATTGTAATACGATATTATGTTCATATAAATACATACGCATTACACATATTACACATAATAAAGTTTTTAAATTTTATTTAATTATTTTGGTTATAATGGCAATCGGTGATTATGACCAATTTTAACTAGTCTCTTGAATGCCATTGTAAACGATTTCTATTGTATTATTATTATTATTTGCGTATTTAATATTATATATTATTTTTAATAATCATTTTATTACATAACGACAACATTCATCAACATCACCAGACGTCGCCATCCAAAATTATTTATAAATTTTAAAATAATCATGACGACGGGTTTTACAAATTGACGTTCGACAACACTGTTTATTATTTAAATATTTTTATTTCGGTAACTGATTATTTTTTTTATCGAGTCGAGCTCCTGGAATTCTGTATTCCGTATCACAGAAGTATAAATTGGAACTGAAAAAAAAAACCGAAAAATTCAATTGCAACAAATATTCCGTTCCGGTTCATTTAAGGTTTCTAAGAAAATCATAAAAAGATTTCGGTTCCAATATTTTGTAAACCATATATAGTTTACTTATTAATTGACTCTGTATTATTTCATGTTATACAAAAATGTTTATAATATTGTCTATATATGAGCGATTTTGCCCCTAATTCATATTTGACAATTATTTAAGTCATTAATCATTATTAAGCAAAGTAAAAGAGTATTTGTTTTTCCGTTATTGATTAATTTATTTGATGTTTGTTTTAAATTTTTTTCTAATATTTTATTATCATGCGACAAACTGGGATCTTTTAAAGCGCAGTAAGAATAAATTGGAACATTTTTACTAACCGAAAGAGTGTTTCCGAGGAAAAAAAAAAACACTTTTTTGCGAAAATTATAGCTTCTATATCTTATCGATGTTTAAAATCGAATAATGTATGGTTTATGTAGTGTGCTTTGTATTCTGAAAGGAAAAATAAACGTCGATTTACAATGCCTTTAGCTACGTATACATAAAGTTAAAGTACCTACTACACAAGTTGTGCTGCATTTGACATTCGCGCATACTATAAAATAAACTCGCCCAGATAGTATTTTGTACGCAATTCGTTCGGGCAGAACACAAGGGTGGCGTGGAATTCTCCGGTTCTTGAATCGACCTGTCATACACACACGGGCCAATCAGACACAGCCTCGATCAATATAATATTAAAGAAATAGACTTGTATTTATACATCAGTGAAATTGTAAATAAGTGTTTCATAAAATAATAATAAAATTGGGATTTATACTGCGGAATGGCGATTGGGAAACGCTACATATGTATTTTACTTTTACTTCATTATTTTTGCGATTTAGAAAAAAATTAATATTGTTAACATTTTATAATTTATTTATTTGTCGCTATATCTAGTTTATTCAATTTTCAAGTTTGTGTTAGTTAATTGTTATGTACCTAAACTAACTTGCGCATAAAAATATCTCAATAAGTATTAATATACGTGTAAATATTTATAATTTAACTATTCAAAATCTGTGTTTAATCAAATTATTGAATTAAACAATTTAAATGATTTACAAGTTTTTTTTATAGTTTCGTAATTACAATTAATAACAGATATTTATAATGATAACGTAAAAAACTTTATACGTATAATGAACGTAATAACGTATAATAATAATAATAATAATTAAGACAATAGAACTGGAAAAAAGGAAACGAATGAAAACGAAAAAATTGTGTCCACTGGTTTATGGTAGGCCACTCAAGTGTGTAGGAAGTTACTAATGTAGGATAATTAAAAATATATAGTTACTAATCAAGTTTATATTATACAGAATTCAAAGGTAAATCATTGCAAACGATAAAGGATTCCGAATGGATTTCAAACATATTTGATGAATTGTAGTTGAACATTGTATTAATTTGAAACAGCAAAATCTGTATAATCTCAGAATTTATATAATTTAAATTACTTTTTAGCTGCGTGAATAACAATATTACATCTGATAAAGTCAAAAGCAACAAGTGTGGTTTAAAAGTCGGAAGTGACAGCCGGGGAACCGTGAGAAATATTTTGAAAGGATTGTGCGAGGGCGGTGGAAAACCGTATACGCACGTGACTGCGTTGATTTTGTATGACGGAAACGGCCAATTTGGCAAAGCGATAATAACAGGGGAGTGCATCGGCGGGGCTGGTGTTCGGTATACGACAGAAACAAAAAAGAGTCAGCCACATTTCGTACCTTGGGTAAGTCACTGTTGTAGGAGAGCTGTTCATTGTTGTTAATGCAGACTAAAACAATTATTATGCCAAATTCCAAATTAAACGGCGAGAAACACTGCCTAAAAAACTGTCTACCATGAAGTATAAAAATTCCAAAAGTATTTGATTTAATTTTAGATTCTGAGTGTAGCAAGGAATGTATTAATTTTACAGCGATCTTTATTATTATTAGGGCTCGGGACTCATTGCACTCAAAGTTCACAAAAAAGCGCTTAAAAACGTTAAAAATAACTTTGAAAAAGCACTTTAAACAAATATTATTAGATCAAATGGTAAAAGAGTTTACATGTTGCCTGTCTAACGACTCTAAATTATTAAATACAATTTTCTAACACGGCAAAAATTATCAACAAAAAATTATTTTGTTTGAATAAAATTGTACGTATTAAAAAAAAATAACTTTGGGTCAACTTTAGTTTTTTAGTATTAGAAAATTGTATTAGATAATTTGAAGCGGTTAGTGGAGAAACAATTAAACCCTTCTACCGTTTTTGCTTTTTAAATATTTTTCAAGTGCACTTTTAGAGCTTTTATGACGTTTTTAAGTGGTTTTTTGTGGATTTTAAGTGAAATAAGTTCCGAACCCTAATTATTATTATTTTTTTATCTGTGAACAACTTTTCTACTACCTATTTTGCTCCAATATAAAATAATAGCATTTTTTTTAAAATTAATTTGATTAGGGTGGTACTCTAGGGAAGTAATTTTTTGATTTTCCCAGGAGTTTTCCCAACAAATGGGTAAAAAGGATGAAAAACGGGAAAATAGGTACACTATTAAACAAATATTGTTAAAGAAAATGGTTAATACATATGCAATTATTTTATCATAATATGACATATACTCGTATATTATTGACAACGTAATATTATCAACCGAACTCCAGTCAGAATCGTTTTTTCGTTAGTAATGGTTAATCGTTCTGTACAGATTTACATTCAATTTTCCTTCCACCAATGAGTGTAAGTTTTTGTTTTTATTCTCAAACGCACTTTTAATGATTTATATCCGGTTTCGTAGTGATATCACTCGGCCAATATCCGATTTATAAAAGAATTTCTACCCTAAACATTAATATTCTAATGACGATTTCCGCTATTTTTACGGGATTTGTTAAAAATTATCGCGAGAAACGTAAATCCATGTAGATATATGTTCTACCGGGAAAAAAATCGCATCTCATATTGTCTGCGGTTCTCACATTTCGCTCATGACATAATATGTTGGGTTCGATTTATTACGTGTAAAACGGCTGTCATCCTGGTCTATTTGGCTTGTATTAAAACGCCTCGGATCTAATATAAGGTTGAGGGAGAGGAGAGGAATGGTAAATCTGATAAGGAAAAAAATCTGGTCAGACGGGCGTGACCTATACATAATATGATGTTTTCCGGGGAAGTCGGAATAGCGACGGGCACGCGAACGAGAACCGGAAATAGGAAACCGTGAGAAAAACGCCGAACGGGTTGGTGACAGGACCGAATCGTATACGGTCGTGTAATTGTTTATAATTATTATTTTTTATTTATATTATAAAGCTGCAGATTGGTGGCGCACGCGACCAATACGTCGGTTTCGTGCGACGGACACGGCCAATTCGCAGGATACGCGATAATAACAGGGAACAACAGCGCCGGAGGCGTCGGCGTGGCTGCCGTAGAGTGAAAAAAAAAATAATAACAATAAAAAATAAATATAAACACAGTAATAATAATAACATAACAAATCCCTCGGGGGTAAACAACGATCTGGGTGTACACAGGAAACTGCAGCGCCAACGTACATTTATATACTTACCCTCGCACGAATTTCATCCGGACCAACCCCTTTCTTTCTTCTTCCGTGCATATAATAAGCCCGCGGTCCGATCGTGTCGTTTGTAATTAGCATGGGTGTTTTTTTATTCGATCATACGCCACGTGATTCTTATTTTTTTTCTCTTTTTGTACTATCCTCCACGCGGTAATTATTTTATGATATAAGTGCAGTTTCGTATATACCTAACCTAACCTAACCTAACCTACAACGAAATTATATTCAGACATCGACCATGTAACTTTCTCATCAATGCCGGTTTTATTTCGTTGTACATTTAGCCTACTAATAGCAGACTAATTGTGAACATATTTTAGATTCTAAGTGGAGCGAAGAAGCTTATGGTTTTACAAAGATGATCATTTTTTTTTTTTATCTGTGGACAACTTTTCTACCAGAGATCAGCAGACACTCAAAACCGATATCAAAATTTGTACAAATTCGTAATCATATTTCCAAAATTTGTTTAAGAAATCCTGATTAAAATACACGAATTTTTTGGGACGCAATACCCTTTTTACGCAACTCATGTGCTCCCCAATATGTAACCACTTCAATAAGCCATAGGAAATTGTTTAGAAAACATATTAGTAAGGGAGCGAGTGGTTTCACATAATACCTACTTAATTTTATACCGTAAAAACATAACTATACTAACATAATTGTTTGTTGAATACTGAAAATATTAGTTTAAAATTCACAATAAAATATTACACACCAGCATTGTCAATATATTATTATACTATAGTACATTATTATCATAATATTATAATACATTAATATATTAATTAATATATGACAATCATGGATAAATAATAATTGTTTATTTTATGCAAATAAGCAACGATCCAACGTACAAATCACGGTTTTTGTTCTGTATCTGTATCAAAAATCACGTCAATACAGCTTTCATTAAATGTAAATCGTGGTCAAATCAATATAGCGAATGATCTGTGAAAACATATTGAGATTCTGAAAGAAATTGTTCTTTTTGTGGAAATAAAATAAGCGACAGTAAAAGTAAAAGCTAGTAATTACTGAATTGAACTCAATTCCTCCAGGTAAATATTAATACAAATTGGATTTATGTTTATATTTTTTTACTGAAATACAACTTGAAACCGTGTGTTTTAGTTCTTAGAATCTAAAAGAATTTATCAATGTTTTTTAAAATTGATTGTTTTTATTAAGATTTAAAAGTAACAACTAGCATCGAGAGTGTTCCACTTCATTTAGTAAAACAAGACTTTAGACGATCAATTACAGCAAAGTTAAATAATTTGGAAACATTTTTAAAAGTTGGAGATGAAACGTTTAAATTAAGAGGAGTAGTAAGTTATAATGGCGGAAAAGGAGAGGAACTTGAAATTCCAATGGACAGCATCCGGTTTTAGAGAACATATAATGATATACAGAAGAAAGAGCAAAACACACGTACATCAATTGAAAATGATGTAGAGTTATTGTTTTTTACTGTTTGATTATTTTAAACTTTTACTATTGCCATTAATTTATGGACTAATTGATTTATTTAAAATGTTTTTTCAAGACAGAATAACTGTAATATTAATTTTAAGATTATAATTTAAAAAAATTTTGATTTTTAGTTCCTTAGAAAGATCTTATAAAAGTAATTATGTAAAAATAAATAAACAATTTTTTTTTTTTTAATTGTAAAAAAATGTTCATTATTAGTTTTAAATTTTTAAGTTTTATTATTACTATGTTATAAATAAGGTATTTTTAAGTAGTTTAATTTTTCTGTTGTTGTCTGATAAGGAATTTAATATTTCTAATATTTTTAAACTATGAGTAATGTTATTTGAAAAATATCATCTACTCATAATTATTATGTTTTTTTGCCTTATTTGAAACGGCTGTATAATAGTTGAACAATATAGAAACACAATAGTAAAGATTTATCGTTTATTAAATCAAACAAATAGTAACATAATAGTTCTAAAAAAGAAAAAAATTAATTCCTTCAATGAGGTGAAAGGTATATAACAAAATTAAAAAAAAAAAACACAGCCCGGTGGGTCAAACATCATAAGGGTATACATCGCCTTCGTCGCCACTGGAAATCAATATGTGGTCGTCGTCACTGGAAATCAATATGTGGTCGTCGTCACTGGAAATCAGTATGTGGTCGTCATCACTGGAAATCAATATGTGGTCGTCGTCACTGGAAATCAATATGTGGTCGTCGTCACTCGAAATCAATATGGCCTCGTTGTCACTCGAAACATATATGGGCTCGTCATACTGTTGCGAACCATTGGGCGGAGATACGATAGGGTTATAAATATATCTATGTAAACAAACGTTTAATTGTTTAATTTCATACTTACCTACGATACAAAATATTTAATATAATTTTTCAAAAATATAGGTAATTATACATTTGGTAAAGTTTTTGACCGTTTTTTTTTTNCGAAATCAATATGGCCTCGTTGTCACTCGAAACATATATGGGCTCGTCATATTGTTGCGAACCATTGGGCGGAGATACGATAGGGCTATAAATATATATATATATGTAAACAAACGTTTAATTGTTTAATTTCATACTTACCTACGGTACAAAATATTTAACTAACTTTTCAAAAATATAGGTAATTATACATTTGGTAAAGTTTTTGACCGTTTTTTTTTTTTTTTTTTAACAGTTTTTTAAAAATCAAACATCATTATTAGTTTTGATACTATCAAAGATATTCAGTACTCACGTTGGTGACACCGGCATGTATGATGAAGATGCTAAGTCGTACGGCCAATATGCCATACTGTACGAACTTGGCAACATACTATTGTACAAAGATGGCGCATTATAGCCTGTACTCTGAGGGTCCGTAACATTTATAGGATTGTCCAGATGTCTTTCGCTGGTCGGGTAAAAGCTAAATAATATTTAATAATATTTACAGATTAGTTTTCAATTATGTTAATGCAAAACTGGTTAAGACCAAATCAGAAAGATCACAGAATTTACACAGTCTACACCGATTTTTTTTTTTTCTTTAAAAATGTCAAACAATATTNCGCATTAAAGCCTGTACTTTGGGGGCCCGGAACATTTATAGGATTGTCCAGATGTCCTTCGCTGGTCGGGTACAAGCTAAATAATATTTAATAATATTTACATATTAGTTTTCAATTATGTTAATGGAAAACTGGTTAAGACCAAATCAGAAAGATCACAAAATTTACACAGTCTACACCGATTTTTTTTTTTCTTTAAAAATATAAAACAATATTAGTTACGATACGGTCAAAAATACTTGTACTTACGGCGGTAATGGCGACCTACTGTAAGTACTGTCGTCGTGGAAATCGCCATCTGTCAGATCGCTAGCTGACATGAGTAGTTCGTATAACCAACGTCCAGTACTCAGATCCGGTGGCGGTGACGCATAACGAAGGCTGTGCGAATAATATTAATTTTTGTTTTTTTTAATATAAAACAATATTAGTTACGAAACGGTCAAAGATACTTGTACTTACGGCGGTGATGACGAACTACCGTAATCACTGTCATCGTTGAAATCGCCGTCCGACAGATCGCTAGCTGACATGAGTAATTCGTATAACGGACGTCTAATAAACAAGTCCGGTGGCGGTGACGCATAACGAAGGCTGTGTAAATAATATTAATTTTTGTTTTTTAATATAAAACAATATTAGTTACGATACGGTCAAAAATACTTGTACTTACGGCGGTGATGGCGACCTACTGTGAGTACTGCCGTCGTCGAAATCGCCATCTGATAGATCGCTAGCTGACATGAGCAGTTCGTATAACGAACGTCCAGTACTCAGATCCGGTGGCGGTGACGCAGAACGAAGGCTGTGCGAATAATATTAATTTTTGTTTTTTAATATAAAACAATATTAGTTACGATTCGGTCAAAGATACTTACGACGGTGACATCAGACTAACTGTTTCGTCGTCGGTTTCATCATCNCTGTAGGTCGCAGAAGTTGGACTTCGCGATGGAGATACCGCTAATTCTGCACATTTCATTACACAGTTACAAAACGTGTTTTTAAGTATTATTAATTCAAAAACTACAATTATGCGATATTTCAAATGTATACACTTGTGAAAACAATATTTAGTAACACTGCGTCCGTCTAGTAACACTGCGTCCGTCGTGTACAACAGCGAACAAAAAAAATATCATAATAAAGAAGTAAAAAATATCNGATGGAGATACCACTAATTCTGCACATTTCAGAAAACGCATTATACAGTTACAGAACGTGTTTTTAAGTATTATTAATTCAAAAACTACAATTATGCGATATTTCAAATGTATACACTTGTGAAAACAGTATTTAGTAACACTGCGTCCGTCGTGTACAACAGCGAACAAAAAAAATATTATAATAAAGAAGTACAGAAACTTACGTGGTTGCAGTTCTCCGTCACGCTTCGGACTTTTTTTGGATTGCTTTGAAGGCACGTTATCCGTCGGCGACGGCGACCGTTGCCTTTTTTTTCCAGTTGAATTATCAATAGAACTGCTATTGGCTCTCGTGGTACACCTTACGGTGACCGAGTAAACTACGGTTGTATTTGTATCCATATTGTTTAATGAAGAGAATCAAGAACACACGAATTAAAATACCAACAAATACTTATGCGCGAAAGGACCATCGATATTTAGTGAAATATATTATGTGTTTATTCGGTACGTGGAAAAAAATTACCTTAACGACCGAATATTGTCATAATAATAAATAACAACTGTTTTTTTTTTTTAAAATTTTAAAATTTGTTTTACTGTCTTAATACGTATATTTTTCTAATATTCTAATATTCTATTTATCATAATATATTTTCACACGAATAATGATACGTATCCTGACAAATAAATTAAATTTTACTAATATATTTGAACGTAACGATGAATATCATTGATATGTAAATTGACGTATAAATAATATGATGTTGTAGTTTTTCATATATATATTTTTTTTTAATCTCAATTTCCTACCTACTTAAAATAATATTTTTATGAATCAAATAAAACTTAATACTGATACTGGGGACGGATGTGGCCATTATTGTAGATGGGTAGTGGGGAAATCGTCGAATCTGAAAGTACTGATTCGACCCGTTCGGTTCGTTTGAACAAGAGTCGACTTGCTCACGAACTACACGTCTCTATAGTGGACTGGGCCGTTGTCCGCCGAGTCCGGTCGATAACGCGACAGCCGCCGCCGTCGATAACGCGAAAGCCGCGCGGTTCATAAAACGCACGCAATAATTTCGATCGACGCGCGGATAGCGGCCAGACTCGGCCGGCGGTCTGTCAATCATAATATAAAACCGAATAACGTGTTAATAAAGTGCGCCCGAATTCGGCCCGAGGTTTCCCCTCCGCCCGTTTCCTTCGTCGACGATAATATCGTACAATAATACGTACCTACGTACACGTACAATACAAACGATAATTAATTCAAATCCCCGAGCCATATAGGCGACCCCGAGCGCGTGCCCCGCTCCGCGGTACGGAATATAATTGAGGTGTCGGACCGTGCGCGTCCGTAAATTATTATGTAAATTAACCGTGTAGGCGACGCGTAGAAATAGTTCGACAATATTGTATTATATTAATTTTTTATTATTATTTTTTTTTTCTCCACCAGTATCCGGACGAGGAGCCGAAAAAAAAAAAAAAAAAAAAAACACGAAAACCAGCTCTCGATCGTGTATTAAACGTGCCCGAGGGATTACGGAAATTATTGTCCGGTCGGCCGGGCGCACGTGCCGGCGGCGGCGCGCGGCACTCCGGCCGTACGCCGCAGCCGCCGCCACGAGCATACGTTCCGTCCGGTACCCGCCGCTCTCGAAGAAAACAATAATAATAACATGCGATTTGCACGACGACGGCAAACGCCGGGGCGCGGTTTGTAAAGGAAACAGTCGCGTCGGTTTCGACGACTATAATGCACACGCCGTACTACGGCACAATTGAATAAAATTTCACGCGAGACGGTTTATCGCGTCGGTTTTCATTATTTATTCTTTTCTACCATCCCCCCGAAAATCCGTACGGAAACAGTGCTCGAAACGCGGGAGAGCGGAGGCCAGTACTTGGGTACGTCGGACGCGGAGATTTTAGCGCGGTTTAAAGCGGAACGCGTCGTGCGGCACGGCGCAAATTTCGATCGAAATACATGTTCGTTCAAGTTCGAACTTTAAACCGATCGTTTTAACGGTAATAGTTATCCGATCCTACGTGTAATAATATATTATTATAAATGTGATGGTTTGTGAAGATGCACGGACGTTTGTTGCTGTTTCGCGCAAAAACTACTGAACGGATTTTGATGAATTTCGGTATGGGAATACACGTGACCCCGGAGAAAAACATATGCTACTATTGTCGCGAAAACGAAACTCGAAGAAAAAGGACGGATATACTTCTCACGTGGGTGCAGCTACTGTTGTAGGTGGGAAGTTGGAAATGTAGGATACAGTCGGGAATTTCGTAAATCTGTAAGCAACGATGAAACATTACTAACGAAAATTTGATTCTGGGAGGAGTTAAGTTGACAATGTTCCTTATCAACAATACAATATAAGGCATATGTCATATTATGGTAAAATGATTACAACTATGTGCGTTTCCATAGCAACGATGATTGTTTTAAAAGATTAAAATAATAAAAACTTAATAATAACAATAAATAAATAAAAACGGTTTACCAATGAGAACCTTATTTTTAATCTTTCAATCTTTCAACCTAAAGACCGAGGTTTTCCTTATTATCTTGAATATGAATGAGAATTTCAGAAAAATGATCTCTCCAAAGTACCACCCAGAGAACATTTCTCTTCAGAAAAGGTGCTATACTTGATGATCGGAGTATGTTATCTGGAAAAAAAAAATGTTCACATAAAAAAATAAATAAATAAATAAACATCATTATAATAACCATAGACCTATTAACTAAAAACCACGCATTCAACCAACCCCCCCCTTCGCCTATCGCATGATAAGTAGGCATATCATATGGAATTGAATATATTATAATTTTTTTATTCCACAGATATAAAACATTAATAATACAAAATTGAAAATAATAATAAGTTTAATATTTATATATTAATTGGTTTGTATGTAAAATAAACACTAGTTATTAAAAAATGGACATGGTACGAGTTATAGATTAAATTTAATTGAACCTATTGATGTTTGAATCTGAATTTCGTGAATTGTGATCAAATTCTATTTGTCGGCTGTGTGAGTTTTTTATTATAATGATGTAGTCGAGCAGTTAAATATTTTTTTGATATTACTTTAATTAATTGCAATAAATGTTTACTAATCAGAAACTGAGTAGGTATGTGGTTTGATAAACCCAGTCCGATTTCTTTCTGGAATTTAACAATACTTGTGAATTTGTATTCCTTGTCCTGCTGTAGTCCCACATCTTTTTATTGAGCAGTGTTTACATTTTATTTTAAATGTCTATATAAATATTAGTAATACAATTTATTTACTAATAAAATATTAGCTAAATTAAACAAGGAAATTTAAAAAAAAAAAATATGTAAATGCACTTATAAATTATAAATTACAAATAAACTACGATTTATTATAAATAATATAAATTAAAATTCACACATGATTATAGTATACTATCGTGAGATAAAAAATAAATATATTTTCATTATTTTCGCCATGATTGTTTTCCTATAATTCTATCTCTTTTGCTCGATGTCGACCTACGTGTTCTCTGTCTATGCACGGTCCGTAGTTTTTAGGTCTACGGTAAAACCAATACATTCGTCGTTCCACTCAGAATCTGACAATCTGTGATAAACACAAATAAAAATGTCGTAACAACAATAACCACCTAAAATAAAGAGTCTATCTGACCGTGTGCCGGCCTATTATTGGCTTGAAATAGGACGGGCTACCATGGTAACGTGAGTGAAAAACAAAAGACTATACGCTGCACGCTGGGTGGTTAAGTGAAAACGTCATTTCCGGATTTTCTCGGTATTTCTCGGTACAGTGACAACGCCCGAACGACAAATTCAATAATTTCGAAAATCCGAACGCACGCGACAGATGTAACGGATATCGACGGACGGGTGCGGCGGGTAGCGGGCGGTGACGCGGGGGGCGGGCCCCGCCCCGCGCCCCCCCCCGTCTGTCCTGCATAAACGCGCCGCCGTTCCCGACCCCGCGGGCCCGTACGGTAAATCCGATGAAACGCCGTCGGCCCGCCCGAGTGCGTGTCCGAATGTGTACACACTGTACGCGGAGCACGCGCGAAAATGCGCGAAACGAGAGTAACAACAACAATGACGCCCGACCGCAATGTCGCCCGTGACGAGAACGGACTCGACGATAACCGCGACGGAGACTCTCGAGATTCGCGGCGGGGGCGCGCGCGTTCCGTCCGGGCCGTCGACGATTCCCGCTCGTCGCAGCAAAATCGCAGATAAACGCGCCGCGGACAATAACGCCGAAGCGGATCGCGGGCAAGGGCCGCGGTTTCCGAAACGACTACTCGTAAAAGTCGCGTGCCGTTTACGAGCCGCGCGGACACAACGGTTGTAAACAACGCGCGGTCGCGCGTATAATATTGTTACACTCGACGGCGGCGGAAATCACGTGGGAGAATCGTACGCCGGTGTAGGGGGGCGGGTGGCTGTCGTTCGGCCGAAGCCCGCGCCGCACAACAACTGCACCGGATTTGTTTATTTGTGTAATTTTTTTTTTTTTCTCTCTGTTGCTTTTCCACGGGGTCGCCGGGGTTAACCGCGGGCCCGGGGACGGCGGCGACGATTATTATTCGTGTTTACCATTGTGTACGCACACATTACGCACGCTCCGCGCCGCCGCCGCGAAGGGTATTCGGTTTTGTGCGCGCCGCCGACGACCGCGACGAGCGCACGCGTCGAATTAGAACGAGACCGCGAACTCGGGGTGCACGCGATAATATATACAGGGTGATTAACGGCACCGCCGCCGCCGCCGAACCGCCCGTCGTCGTGTCCCTGCCGCCGTCGTTTTGCCCGCGCGGAAACCCGTTCGCGACCGCGGCGTGGAACGAGAATCCGAGGGCGGCAGTACTATTACATTGAGACGGACCCACGTTTTCCACCGACGTCGGGTTAGCGGGCATGGCCGGTGTCCGTCAAAAACGTACCTTTCCCTGTTCCGCCAATTCGCTTTACCCAATAAAACCGATACATTTGTCGCTTCGTTCAGAATCCACAAACAACAAAAGACACATTCTGTTTTCGTTTTTTCGCGTATACTTATACGCTTATACGTATACTATATTTCGTACCAAAACGTTAAAATCGATTCGTTATAATCAAATCCGTAAACTAATTTACGTAAATATAGTACATTACAATTGAAAAACGCCGCGCGTACTCCTTGCCGCCGGGTGGGCCGTACAGTTGTTAATGTATAGGATGCGGGGTAATTTAGTTCACAAGCCGCACGCGACGACACGTAATTTCAATCAAAGAACAATTTCGAACGTAGCTCGTTAAACCCCCGTAAGGTAAAGTGTACGCACTTATTAAACGTGAATAGTGTTTTTTCCCGTTGTGTATAACAGCAGTTAGGGTAGCGTTTTTTTTTTTATAACTAACCGATACGTTGTTTAACGGAAAACACAATTTTAGACAATTTTATTTTACAGCGTTATTTTATTACGAAAATACATATCGTAACATTTCGTAACGTTTCCCGTTTTCGCCGCCGCGTTTGTCGGACAGTGGCGGCCAATTCACGGTGGGCGGACGCGATACCGGCCCGTAGAAATAACGGCAAAACCGCAGCGGGAACGGGGCCGGACACACTAAGGCCGACCGACGTAAATAACGCGACGGCCGTAAACAAAATTGCCCCGTGTGTTCTGACGGACGTCGTCGTCGCATCAGTGACGGCCCATTAACCGCCGCGCCGATTGGTTCCCACAAGTACACGCCGCCGCCGCCGCCGCCGCCGCCGGTTGTCGTAACACTTAAACTAGTTGTGCTTACACGCGCGGACAAACACACACACGCGCGCGCGCGGTCGCACACAAGACAAATATTTGCACAATCCTTTTCGTTGCATTGTGTTCACCGCGGGTCCGCGGTTTATAATTGTTTTTTTTTTTTTTTTTTTTATATTTGTACCCCTACGCAGTTTACCTGTGCTATTATTATATACCTGAGGTTATAACCGAAACGGTCGAGCGCGATGGGAACGGTAAACACGCGGCTATGGTAATACCGGGATATCGGTGTATCCGAATCGGAACGTCCGAATATTGGTTCCCGAGTCGTTACACAGAGCCGGTGTGTATCCGTATTGGTTCCCGGATTATTAATTCAAAAAGCAATTTCAACTGGGCGGCAGTGTTACCATTGGCTTTTTGTACGATCGGCGTGACTAACGTGTAATCGTGTGACACATCGCGCAAGTGCAAACGCATTTTACGGTTATAGTTTACAACACGCACCCGTACATAGCGATAGAGAAACGTGTTAAACTGAAATTGAATAATGTTATTGGATTAGAATTTCGCTTTTTTCCAAATACTTTGTCGGAAACCGATTTGGACGTGTGCCGTCTAGAATATCGCGGTAACCAATTCGGATGCCAATTTTAGATTCGGAACGAAGCGAGGAATGGTATTGGTTTTAGTTAGATACTCCGATTTTCAGGTGTAGCATCTTTTCTGAATGGAAATCTGACTAAGAAAGGCATTTTTCGAATTTCCTAAAAGTTTTCCAGTAAATGTGAAAAAACGGAAAAAACATGAGAAAACCGGGAAAAACGGAGGAAAAATGAAAAAAACCGGTACAATATTTAACGAATATTATTAAATAAATATATTATGCCTATTTAATTATTTTACCATAATATAACGTGTATGTACATTGTTGACAAAGTATCACTGTCAACTGAACTCCGCTCAGAATCGTTTTTTCATTAGCAATCGCGTTTATCGTTGTTTACAGATATACATTAAATTCCCTACTGTGTACTATCATCCCAACTTCCCACCTACAACAGTGACTGCACCCGTCCTCATTATTCTAGGGCAGCTTTTTGTAACTTATGGTTTCTACTTGAAATCGGATGCTTCAGTTCCTCTTAAATCCGCCGTTTCCCCCGTGTAAATACACTACTGTAGGTAATAAATAATAATATAGTGTGCATTGTTCGACATTAAAATATATGTATCACGGACGTGACCCGTTTCGCCCAAATATATTTTAGACATTTTAAAAATAAGCTGGCAATGGTATATAAAATTTTTTACAAATGTATTACAATATAATAGTATATTATATACATCCTTTACTTTTTAAACTTCGATTTTTAAATAACCACAAGGAATAAAAATACACGATATTTATTATAGGCGAAGTCTATTGTGAAGACTTTTTAAATAATTTTTAGTAAAAATAATGATTTATATCATAATTAGTAATGTATAATTTAATATGAACTTTTAAATGAATCTTTACGTATACCTTACACTATATACTGTTATAGTGTGTCGAATTTTTATAAATTAATAATTTATAATAAATTTGTAAATATGATTAAAAATCATTACCAACTTAATTTTAAAATGCCTCAATTATATTTGGGCGAAACGGGTCATGCTCGTATAAACAAAATGTAATGAAAATGAATGGGTAAGAAAAGTAAAAACCGGAAAATGTTTAAAACGGTTAAAAAAAAGTTAATATTGTCTACGTTTGTTTATTTTCGGTTTCCGTGAATTCCATTAGTTTACCTAACCTTAGTTACGCGTGAGGACGTGAGGGGTCGTCAAATAAAATAAAATCCCAACCGATTCGGGCCATTTTCCTTTTCCTGTTTGCTCGGGGAGGCGTCATATCCGAAGCCGACGACTGGGATGGTATTATTATTTTTTAATTCAACGCTATTTTCGATAATTTATCTTAAAGGTGGTCGATTATCAGTGATAACAGCGTAAAATTATTATTATACACGGTGCCGGTGTCTCTATAAACACATCGCTGCTTTCTCGGGTTTGATATTGTCGCCGGGCTAACGACCATTATCGAACAGGTAGGTATTTATTCGCGCGTGTCGCGCAGGAGAGGGTGTTTATACCCCACATCGGCTCAAAATACAAGAAAATATGATTAATCTAATGTTCGAAAAGCATATATATTTCGGCCGAGTTACGTGGAAACACTTGACGTATTTCGATTGGACATTGGTCTTTTTTTTTTTAAGTCTTTTAAATTATCAATTCCCAAAACCTAAGCCGAGACGGGTAGAGAAGACGAATTTCGCGATTTATTCGCGATTCCCATTCGCTACGTCCCTTCCCGTCGATAAATCCCGGGCACGCCACTGTGCGATTCGTTCCTGGAGCGGAACATCCCGAGAACAACGCGGGCCGCCCTGGACGTACATTGAGACGTAGGCGACGTAGAGCTGCGCAGCATAGTTTTCTGTAATCTATTAGTTAGGAATTACTTGCGCATGTTGAGAGGCAGTGCAGGACAGAGCATCACTGTGCCTATGTCGGCCTGCGTCACGCAGTGTTCACGACACAGTGTACTGCACACGTGTCACGCGCTTTTGGAAAATATACGACACGATATAATTTTATAATTTTTAATTTAAATTTTAGTTAGATGAGTCGATATTTTTTTTTAAAAAATCGGTGATAAAAAGGTGTCTACCAATCGAAACCGTCCGATATTAGAACGCCGTTTGTCAGAAAATATTCCGACGACAAATTGAATTTGTTATGGCTTTTTTTTGTTTTTTTTTTATACAATTACTTTTGTTTACGTTTATTTGACGAACACAGCAAGAACAATCCGTCAATTTCATCATCGGGATCTGATTCAGAACTTAAATTCATTCAATGTTCAGCCATCGCGTATTTGGCCTCGTGGCCGAACAATGAACGGCGATACGGAACCGCGTAGCAAACATGCGCTCGCGCGGGGGTAACGCGCAGTTTTTCCAACGCCGCGCCACGTCGCCCGCGCGCCAACGTGCGCCCGGCCTTTGGTGTCGGTCGCGCGCGCGCGTTCTCGCGTCGTATCGCATTCGTACCGTCGTACGGCGTTTGAGGTCGAAAGCGCAGGCGCGCGCGCCTAACCGCCGCGAAATACCCGGGTTTTCAACGCAACGGCGGCGAACCCGGACCGTCCGGCGCGTTCGTATTTTAGCGGGGGGGGGGAGGTTGGGGCGGAGGAGATCGCGAGCGCCCGAGACCCGATAACATTAATTATTATCGCGCGGAGAAGAAAGAGAGAAGAAAAAAAAAAAATCGAAATCGATCGACGGCCGACGGTAATGTGCCGTTGACAGGTTCGAGTGAACGGGCGCGTGCCGGACACGTGCGCGTAACCCTGCCGGCCGACAATAATTATTTATTTATGTTAATTTATCGCCGCGCGCGGAACAATCGATGTTTCGCGCAGTTTTTTAAAAAAAAAAAAAAATAAAAGACGAATTACACGCTCGTTGAAACCGATCCGCGATGCGTCGGACGCGGCACCGGCGGTATAGCTCTCCCGTCCGCCGTCCCGCTCCTTCCCCCCACTACCGCCCCCGCCTCACCCCGCTGGCCCTACTCGCGCACGCGTACTGCGCCCGTTCGCGATCCGAGTTAACGACTGTTATGCTTTCACGGTCGCTGTTCATTCCGATCCCGCCGTAGGACTTTATCCACACGGCGAACCGCGGTGCAGTGCAATTGCGCGGTGTTGTTTAAAGAGGCGCGCTAACCGTTTCACCGGAAAACCGTCTCGGCGGGTTCTAGCTACGGCTAGAGTGTAAACGGGAGAGGGGGGGGAAATACGCAATTATCGCCTTTGCTCGGAATTCTCCTACAGAAATATTTTCTTATGTCGGTGAACACATTTTTTACCTGAAATCTTGCTTTGAGTATTTCAAATGCAAGTGTAGTCCTCCTTTTCGCGAGGAGACATTTTATCTGAGTAGTACTTTAAAGAGATCTCTTTTTTGATTTTCCAAGCGGTTTTCATAATAATTGAGAAAAACGGGAAAATGTACGTACATGTATGAAAGGAATTTCATTTCAAATCGTTTTTCGTTGTGTACAGATATAAATTAAATTCTTTACGTTTATTTAGCTTACCAACCAACTTTTCACCTACAACAGTGGTCCAAACATCGTGCGAACGATGGTCAATCGTCTATGTTTTTACACGTTTTTATAAAAATGATTGCATTGAAATGCAAATTATTCATGAAACCTCCTTTTCTAAATATCTGTTGAAGTTGAACGTCAGGAGTTCAACAAACTCCTGTTACCTACTTCCACCTATGATAAAAATAAAAATATTCATAGCTCCCACTTTTAATACAAAACTATAGCTGTGCTAGTATGTCACTAAAAACGCAAATATTATATCGTATATATATCGTAATATTATAATATCGTTAATCTAATAAAAGTAACGGAAACCGAATATTCCGAAAAATTAGTTTTCAAATATTTTCATTTTCAGACATATATTTACCGACTTAAAATTGGCATTCATGAATTTTCTTATGTGTAAAAATTACGCGTACGACGTATTTATGTGCGATGCACTCTAAAACTGCTCAATTAATTTTAATAAGATAATGCTTAATGTATGTGATTTGATCCAACTTAAATGATAGGATAGTCTTCATCTCGATTAATGACTTCAATTTTTTTTTTTTTTATTGCAAATTAAATGTTTATTATGGTTCAAAAGGCATTATAATATGTAAGTTTCATAAGTTTCTCACCGATAGCGTTGTACGTTACGGTGGCGTCGGTGGGTATTTTAAAGTAATTTAAAGACATTTTAAAGTAAACAAAATATTTTTCTGTTGTAATGAAATTAATTTCGAAAAGTGAATCTTCTTATGGGGGAAGAGGAGTTGAAAAGTATTTTAAAAATTTCTTAAAAGAAAATTATGTTACAGCTACAAAAATTATATTATGATAAGAAATACGGCGATCGAGTAATATGGTTTTTTAAATTGTGTATATAAGTATTGACATTTTAAATTTTAAAAAAAAAAACAAGCTATTTTATTTTAATAAATCAATATTTTACATATATAAATATGTTATACGAACCACGGTGATGGAGAGAATGCCATTATTACCTATCCCCTTCTCAAGTAAACCACCGCTTCTTAACTTCTTAACAGGTTTTAACTTATAACTTATTTTTATACCGTTTTCTTTACATTATAAACACTTTACATTTGACATTTTACGAATGTATTTTATCCTGTCAATATTTGTTTTATACCTGTTGATTAAAATTAATTTGAAAGAATATAAAATTGATATGTTGACCAACGACCATGTCGTTATAATATTAGGACCAAAATTGTCAATTTTATTATTGAAAAATTAAAGCTGGAAAATGTAAATTTTTAATTAAATATATTATGTACATCCAAAAAAACAATTATAATTTTTGAACTTGGATTCTCTTGTAAAATGAAATAACCTAACATTATTTCTTCTAACTCTAAAATAATACTAATAAAAAAACATCCTAGGATAATGGAGAAGGGTGCAGCCACTGTTATAGCTAACAGATAATTTAATGTTTATCTGTAAGCAATGATAAACTATTGCTAACGAAAAAACGATTCTCAGCGCAAGTCAGTTGATAGAAATGCTTTGTAAATAAAATTAATTACATATTATGATATAATAATTAAATAAGCATTATATATTTTCTTCAATAATATTTGTTTAATACTTTAATATTGTACCGATTTTCCCGTTTTTCCGGTTTTCACAATTGCTGATAAAACTCTTGGGAAAATCAAAAAATGGCGAGATCATTGAACTGTTAACTTCTAAGATACTTATCAGTATCATTATACAAGTAACCAGTTATCAGTCTTATATTCTATATTATTTTCATTATTATTACGTTTCTAATATATATTTGATACGAACATCACGTTTTATTATACAAAATAGAAATGTTTCCATTATAAGAACTATTTTTATTTATAAATTGTTTTATTTTTGGGTAAAAGAAATTAAATCAAAGGAACGAAATACTTAGTTTTTTCCTACATAAAATTATTTCGTTATATTCCTCGTGCCTTTCTTATAAAAAGGAATTTGTCCTTTAAAAAAGTAATCTTTTCTCCCAATCATTTTGTTCACTTCTATATATTATGATATTACATCAATAGTCACGCATATGTCAAGTCCAGTAAGTGTAAATAATTATATTATCTTACCAGTTTATGATTTTTAGAACTGCACTGTGAACGCTGAACGCTGATACTTTCGTCTCTCTCTAAATAATCCATGTTATGTTACTGGCAGAGAGCAGACGCCAGACAATAATATAAATAATATGTAGGTAATATAATCGTTAAATATAATCAATAAATACCAATACGGGAAATTATTATAATTTACATTGTAAATTTTTTTTCCCTCGTCAAAGTTAATTATGTTTTGTACATAGCTATAGTCACCGGTTATATACCTAAATAATTATGTGCTTTGTTTAACTAACAAAGGTAAATTTTTAGTATTAGGTAACGTTTAAATTTATACTTTACACTTTAATTAAATTTATTAAACACCAATTGTTGTATAATGGTACGATAAGAATGTTTTGTACATCAAATAGGTAATAATGATAAAATTTACACTAAACAAAAATATAATAAGTGACCAACAAATAAAAAAAAAAAAAAAAAAAATATTTTGGTTGCCATTAGTAGTATATCATTACCATCTTATTTCAGGTTAATAGTTTCTTATCAGTTTTAATTTTTGTTCAAAATCTTTACTGGAAATTATTTGTAATACTCTTCGAATGTCTTACATTTTTGGAACGAAGAAATATTTTTATCGTTTCTCCTTTTTAGGAGCACTCTTTTTTCCACCCTCAGTTTTGATAGATATTTTACGTTCGGCTACAACTTCATCTCCGCCGGTTTCCAATACACGATTATCGATTGTAGATACAGATGACGTACGTTGTTCTTGGCCTGATAAACTCGCATTAACGTTAGTTTTAACATCGGTTTTTTCTGGAGATTTGGATTTGGATTTTCCTAATTTAAACAAGCTAGATGTACTTCGGCCCTTTTTTTTAGAGGCAACATCCAAAAGAGATTCCTCTTTAACCTCTTCAATATCTGGGTGTGATGGTTGTGATATAGACCTCTTGAATATTTTTAAATTGGGCAATGTCTTAGATTTCTTTGATTTCTCTGAAGAGATTATACCTCGTTCGTCAAATACATCTACATTAGGTTCTTCTCCTTCTATATTTGTTGACGTTTTTTGCTTTTTCTTATTGTACTTCGATCCCGGTTTGTTTAATTTAAGTGATAGATCTTGGGTCTTATTCATATCTCCTTGATCTTCATGTTTTCCAAAATTCACATCAGAAGTATTGATACCTATACTTTTGTCACCAACACTCATATTGACACCTGATTTTCCAATTCCGATTTGAAACCCGAATTTATTTTTCTCTTGTTCTGGTGTATAACCACTTACTATAGTTTCTTCTACAGTTGTTATTTCATCTGGAGCGGAAGTTGACGATATTTTACGAGTAGTTGTTTTCCGAACAGTAGTGGTAGTTGGCGATTTGTGTGAATCCGAAAATGGTAATGTTTCAGAATTTGCATCTGGTGTCTCAACCACAGTAGTTTCTATTGTTTCTTCAATAATCTCTTCTTCATTTTCTTCACCTTCAGCTCCGTCAATATAAATAACTTCTTCGATAATTTCTGTAGAATCGTCATCATCGTCTATTATCTTTTTTTCTGATACGTTAGATTCATTTGTGAACTCAACTTGTACATTTTTATTTTTTATCTGCTGTTCTTGATTATCTGCTGCTGAAAATTGTAACTTAGCCACTTTGGTTTTATTTGCAATTTCTGATGAGGAAGCCATATTGCCATTTTCAGATTTATTTAGTATGTCGTTTTCATTATTTTGTTTAATAATACCAATTTCCGATACTGTACTGTCCGTACTTTTAGGTGAATTATTTTCAATTTTATCAGAAAATGCTTGTAAATCAGCAATCAAATCATTCAAATCAGACAATTCTGAACTAATATCCTTATCCATAGTTTTAATTTCTGGAACAGATGTGACATCATTTTGTTGAGATTTATTTATTGTTGTATCTATTGCAATTTCGTCTTTTGTAACATCATTAGGTGATTTTTTAATTTTATTTTGATTACTTAATTCTGTTTCCGATGTTTCAAGTGTATTTCCAATCAATTCTTTTAAGTTATCCTCGTGTGAATAAGTCGTCTCAGTATTATCAAGTGGTTTTGCACTATCAAAATTAGTAATTGATTTCACATCAACATTATCTTTTATTATAATATCTTTATTTTGTTCAACCTCTGAACTTTGTTTTTCACTTTTATCAATTTGTATAATATGAGATTTAGATGTATCATTAGTTTCTGCTTTAATTACTTCATTATGAGCAATATCATTTTCATTTGTGATTATAGATTTTCCTTTTTTTAATAATTGGGATATCAATCCCGTAGGTGGGATATCTACATTTTCTTTGGTATTTTCCTTATCAGTTTTTTCAAATTTCTTCTCGACTTTTTCAAAAATATTTTCAATTAATTTTACATTGAATAGTGCACTAGTTTTTTCACCAATAATTTTTTTTAATGATTTGCCTTGTAAATTATGCTCAGTTTTAAACAGTTTTTCTTTATCATTGTATAATGTTGCTTGATTATCTGGATAAGAATCACTTTTATATTCCATACTGCCATATGTTTTTGTTTTTTTTTCGCCATTGCTATTATCACTATCAAAATCTTCACTTTTTCTTGACTTACTATCATCGCTACTAATTTTGGACTTTTGTTTTAAAGTTTCATCTGGAACTATTGGAGCTGAAAACATTTTAGGCTGTAAAAGTGGCGTTTTTTCGTCTGTAAAATCAAGTGTTCCTAAATTGCCACTGCAACAGCAACATATTTTTGATAAAAATACCTGAAAAAAAAGGAGATATTTATTAAAATAAAATAATATGCTGTTATGTAATATTTTTAAAACATACTTTAATATACATGTAAATAGATTGAAAAGTTCCTTTAAAAGGTATTTGATCTGTCCCAGTTCGTTTGTAATAATAGCGGTTTATGGCTGCTCCAACTAATACAGAAATAGCTGACAAAGAACCTCTGAAATAATATATGAGAAATATTAATAATAAAGCAGTGTTTTGTTTATGTATACTACTGACAATCCTCCAAATATTGTAGCTGCAGATAATTGTATACCGTTGGGAAAAAGTTTTGAAAATATTGTTCCCGAATTAGAGTTGTCTTCTGATTGGCTAGCACTATCTGTTGCTGTTAAATTATCGTTATTATTATTGTTCGATAAAATTGTAGTTTTAATAGGACTTTTTGTATTCTGGTCAGATTGGGTATTAATTTTATTTAAATATGTATTATTCAAATCTGATGTATTGCTGTTACTTATTGATCCATTGACAATTTTTTCAGTAGTTAAATTTGTTTGATCATCAGATGTTGTACTTGAATCATAATTTTTTGAAGATTCGGTTGTAACAATAAAAATAGTACTATCACTACTAGAGTTATAGTTTTTTTCATTAGAGCTGTCAATTTTGTTTGTATCGTTTGTACTCAGATTAGAAAGTGTGCTGGTATCCTCACTATCTGATTTACTCGCATTTTTAGAATCATCATTTTGTGTATTGTTTTGTAATGAATTGTTTGATTTATTGTAAACAATGTCTGTTACATTCTTTTTACTTGAATTTTCATTATAATTTTCAGTTGTTGTAACTTCCGAATTGATGTTTTGTGCATTCGTTTGGTTTGAGTTATTTTCTTTATTTTCTTCATCTGGCAATTTATTATTATTGCCACTATTTGTTTTATTATTAGATATAATTCCTTCTGATACGGTGTGATTTGAATTTTGGTTTATGTTTGAATTAGTTTTAATACTACTATTGTTCAGATTTTCGGTACTATCACTAAATGGTATACCTTCTGTATTCTCATTTGGTGAATTTGTATTATTTAAGTTATTTTTTTCATTATTGGATATGACTTTCTCGGAAATTGTTTGGTTTGAATTTGGGTTTATATTTTCATTATTTTTATCAGAATTTTCAATTTGGTTACTGGATGGTTTACTTTCTGAATTTTTATATTGTGAATTATTTTTTTCATTATTAGATATGGCTTTCTCGGAAATTGTTTGATTTGAATTTGGGTTTATACTTTCATTATTTGTATTTTTATCAGAATTTTCAATTTGGTCACTAGATGGTTTACCTTCTGAATTTTTATTTTGTGAATTATTTTTTTCATTATTAGACATGGCTTTCTCGGAAATTGTTTGGTTTGAATTTGGGTTTAAATTTTCATTGTTTGTATTTTTATCAGAATTTTCAATTTGGTCACTGGATGGTTTACCTTCTGAATTTTTATTTTGTGAATTATTATTTTCATTATTAGATATGGCTTTCTCGGAATTTTTTTGGTTTGAATTTGGGTTTATACTTTCATTATTTTTATTCTTATCAGAACTTTCAATTTGGTCACTGGATGGTTTATCTTCTGGATTCTCATTTGGTGAGTTTGTTTTATTTAAATTGTTTTCCTTATTTTTATAATAATTTAAAACCGTTTGGTTTTGTCCAATAGTATTGTGTTTATTATTGAAAGAATTACTTTTTGAATCATATTGATTTAAATTAGTGTTTTTATTTTCAAAATTCGTAAATGTATTTCCTTTGCTAAAATGGCCATTTGCATTATTAAATAATGTATCTTCAGAATTTTGATTCAGATATTTATTATCCAGTTCAAAATTTAAATGATTCTTTCTATCATTAGGCAACATATGTACGAGACCGTTTTGATTTGAACTTTTTTGAATACTTTCATTTCTTGTGAATTTATTTTCATAAACAGGCTTAGAATTCAATAAAATTAATGGTTTATTTAAAGAACTAATCGCTTGTAAATTATTTTGATTTAAATTATTTTCTTCAATTTGAATGTTGGAAGTATTGTTGTTATTGCTGAATTGTTTATAATTTTTAGTTAACTCATTTCCAAAAGGAATTTGATTTAATTTTGTTTTCTCTGTTTCACCGCCAATCTGAAATAATTTTTTAATTATTGTAAATAAATTTTTATTTCAATAGATTCTGATTGGACGCAATGTTTTGAGATGTTTGTGTGTGTGTGTGTTTTTTTTTTTAATAAGTTTTAAATAAAATGTTGAATTTGATCTAATTAAATGTATTCGTAATAGAATTTGTAATTATTGCTTGTTTTAATAAAATAACACAACTTAGAAATGATTTAAATTTAAACTAACAAATATATTTTAAGTGGGTGCTGTTAATTTTAAAACAACTACCAAATAATTAAGATAAACTGAATTTTACTTTCTTTCTGAAAGTTTCATTCCTCTGATACATTATATTTACACTATTTAATATGATGTATTGGTTATTAATATTGAATTACGGTTACCTGGTTGATGTGATTAATATTTTGAACTGAAATTGGTTGCCGGTTACATGTTTTCGATGTTCTTATTTCAAACTTTATTGTACATGTTTCTGGTTGATTAGGATCTTCATCAACTAATGTTAAAATATCCTAAAAATACATACAATATTTTAAATTTATAAAAATACATGTAAAAATTAAAAATCAGAAATTCGATAGTATATTTTAAAATATATTGTTCTATATCGCAAGAAAGTTAATTGAAACGTTTTTATTATTTGTTAGCCTGCTCTAAACGTGAAATTTAATAATATATTTTAAGAATCTAATTGAATATTCAGTCATTCCATAATTTACGTTTTAAACATTTCAACGAAAATTTAGATTTAAATAAAATCGGATTAATTCTGAATTGTGCATATTGCTATACTAATAGGTATGGCCTACATTTGTCAAGTCGAAGTAGGTATTTTATTCAATAATTAACGATAGTACCTATATTTAAATATTTATTTGATATATCAAACTATCCAGGACATAATAATTTGATATTTTCTACCTAAATGTTCATATTAAAATATGATAAATAATAATATAAGTATATAAATATAATATTATATATATATATATATGTTTAAAACTTACAATTTTTAAAAATGTATCGCATATAAATGTCAGATATGTACTCCACCTTAAACCTTTACATGGGTCTCTTGGATCTCTATTCCCGTCATCGCCGATGTATGTGAGAACAATATTATTATCTAAAAGTGAACAGAATAAAATATAATTTATGTATACAAATATGTAAACCAAAAAATAAAATCAAACCGTTTATGAAGACATTGGATTGGTCGATGCGTCCAAGATTAATTGAATACCCTTCTTTGGAATACTTAACAGCTCCTACCAGTTTTCGGGGATCGTAGTAGGACATTTGTGGCACATGGTGACAAATCGAAACGTAATAAATATTGCCGTTCGATTCAGTTGTAAGTCTAAGTAGGAAAATACAATTTAAAGATTAATATACTAATTAGTTTTATTAAAATCTGAAATATAATATTGTAATACAGTTAAATTTCTATCATACTATTATATTAATCAAATAATCTGTAGACTGTATCAGTAGGGCGTTAAATTTTATTTTGCGTCTATATTTCTATTGCCTATATTATGGCGATAATTCTTCAATTGTTTAAAATTTTTTTTTTTATATTTTTTTTAATTGAATTCAGTTAAACATATTTTTAGAGACATAACAATTTTGATAGAAAACTTAAACTTGCTTTTTCTACATGTGGTAAAATTTTGGGAGTTTCTATGTAGGTAATTTTTATTTCATAAGTACTCTGTGGACAAAATTGCTAGATTAACAGAAATGCTTGAAAACTGAACGGGATATTCATTATCAGTTATGCTTAGTGGTAAAAAAAAATTAGGTGTAATGTAGTTTTTTTTTTATAAGAGTTTTAAAATAAAATTTCGACGAAAATCGTAAGTATTAAGGTCTTTCAAAACATGTATAACCGAACTTCGAATCGTTTTTCGTTAGCAATGATTTATCGTTGGTTATATGTATAAATTAAATAACTTTGTCCCTCCTTGAATATCCTTCCTTTTTTTTTTTTTAACAAAAATAGAATACTCAATAGACATGAAGTTAATAGACATTTGTTAAATAGTCCCGTGGTGATAAGCGATAAAGTCCTCTTAGTATCAATAGATATTGTAGAACTAATAAATTTTAATATTTTTAACTAAATATCTATAATAAATCACAAAATATTACCATCGATAATTTTAAATGATATGTTAAAATTTCTTCTAAAATAATCAAATGAATTAAAAAAAAAAAATTAATAATTGATTTTTAAATTTATTTTTATCTGTGCAATAAATAAGTATACAATAATATGTATCTGTGGAACGAATTTTTCCTTTTCTTATAAGTATATAATAATATTTTCAGTTAAACATAAATTAAAATAAAACGATTAATGCGCACATTATTTAATTTTAATTCACCTAAAAAATAAATTATGTTAAATATATATAATTTATTTTGCATATCTTATAATTACGAAGGACGCAGTTATTTATAGTAAACTGATCCAGTATCAAATGGGACAAAACGTTTGTATATTAATTCTATAAGTATAACTGATGCCTACGAGCAATATTGCCAAGAATAATATGTACTTTTCAAGGACATCGGATCAGAATCATTTTAACTGCTGCGACCAACAACATTATGCAGTCACGTCCTTACACAATATCATAATATACAGTAACCTATTTCAAAATCGAAACGCGATACCGGTTATATTTATAAGTGCACGAGCTCATCTATGCGGTTTTGCCGTAATAATTATGGACACAATTTTTGTGCCCGGCAATAATGGTAACTTTTTAATCGTTAAATTTTCGAAAATTATCATCAAAAATATTGTCCAAATAGTATTGAACAATCAAATTATTATTATGCGTGTTCTCCGGCATTAATGGGGGTTCGGACATCGTAGACCTTTTAAAATTTCCAAATTTCAACAACCGATATTATGCGTGCTATAATTTGAATGCATTTAATATTTGTATTTAAATCAATAGCATATTATATATTGCTCGTATATTATTATGTACGTTCTATGGAAGAAATCGTCGTTTATGATTAAGATAGGTATTGATATAAATGGATTTCATAAAGATGTGAAGAGGTTATCTATGATACTTATTTATATTTTTTAATAATCTATAAACCTATAAAATATTGTTCAGTAAATATCAACATAACATGAACCCATTGATAAAGTTATCAGATATCTATATTTTTAAAAAAAACATGTCATGACTGACTGATTTATTAACGCCTAGCACCTTAGTCTAAACCAATAGACAGATCGAGCTGAAATTTGGCACACAGGTAGGCAGTTACATAGGCATGCACCAAGAAAGAATCGTTACCTGTTGATGACTTATTCGTATCATTATTTAGCATCTACAAACTACTATAGTGACTATGCAATAAAATAATAATATACTTATCTATTTAAATAACACTTTGTGGCTGTGCTCTATATAATATATACGTCTATGCCTACTGTTAATTATTTTTCTTTTGTTAAAACCTATTGATTAGAAAACGTTTGCAAAAAAACCTATAATAATTATAAGTTTTTCAACGAGAGCCTCGTTGAAAAGTTCGGCCTCGGGATATCTAATAATTTTTCAATCCGGGCTTGCTTAGGGGATAATATTGAATTTTGTATAAGATGAATTTGAATTGCCAAACTGCTCGATTTATTTCCGGGTCCGTTCTCCAAGGCTGAATCAAAAGGGCGGGGGACTCAGAGGTCTACAACCCCGAGCCGCAAGTCGAAGGGGTCCACATAATGTGTGTTTTTGTTAATGTCCTTTTCTTTTTTGCTTAGCAGTCTATTGCCCGAATATTAGAACATTATACGAATGTTTTTCTGATGGCCTTTTCTTTTTTGCTTGTTGGGCTTTAGCGCCGGGCCCATACAACCCATAATCCGGCCCTGCCGTTCCCAATTCGTTACGGAATAGATAATAATACAATTTGTTAACGATTAAAATTGACGTTTAATAATACGAATTAACGTAGTTATATTTAAAGATAATGTATTCCGGTTCATTCAAAATGTATGTTACAGCCATTTTATCATATATGAAAGTTGTACGGTTTTTTAAGGTTTATAAACACATATGCACTCGTGTGACGGCACGGTACGGCGCGCGACGTTGGAAGTAGTAGCGTCGAAGCAGTGTTAAAATAGTCGGGTAAACTTTCCAAAATAGATAATACAAACCACCACCAGCCTAAAAAAAATTTTAGGCCATTTTTTTGATTTTCCCAATAAATGGAAAATAGTAGGAAAAACGGGAAAATCGCGACGGCGACTTCAAACAGCAACGCGTTGTACCGAGTTTGATATGCCGATAGCAAGCGCAGATAATTTTCGATTGACACCCGACCGTAAGTAAGATAATTTATTCCCGTAGACACCACGCGGAAAATGTATGGGTTTGACCCCGAAATGTTCACACTAAATGCTGACCAAATTTATTTAGTATAGGTATATTATAGTCTCAGTGTTCGACGTGGGAAAAATTTAGTAGAGGTTTTCTAACTAGTTTTGAAGAAGTAGCGTCCCTATACCATTTTAATATCTCTCACATTCCCCTTTACGGTCCCCTAAGAAGCATTAATATAAAACTATATATTATCATAACAAAACAGAATAATATAATAATAATTGTTTAGGGGTATAATTTATCTTACTTATCGTAGCATTATAAATCATAATAAAGTAATTACTAGAGATTAAAGGTCAGAAGTCTATTTTTCTATTTTTTTATTTTTTTTTTTTATAATTTTTTCTCTTGTTTTTTTGGTCTAAATTGTCCAATTCTATGTATTTCAAAATAAATGGTATTAGTGTATTAGCGTATGTACTTCAAAAATGTAATTGTTGATTGTATTGGAATCTATACGAAATTTACTTGAGCCTTCTAAGACTTCTTCCCGAGATCAATGATTTGTTAAAAGCTCTTTATAATATATTATAGCGACTTAATTTAGAATATATAATATATACTAGTTTCAATTACACTGGAAATCGCTATTATTAATAAATATATTAAATATACAGTTATACTTATAATACGTATAATCGAATATTATTATACAATTATAGAATAATAAAATAATGAAATTTGAATAGTTTAGTTATTAGAGAATTTTTAATACAGGACAATAAAGGTGTGTAAGGTGATAGATACACAGAAAATATTATAATATTTATTATTTTTTATAATCAAGGATAAATGAGAAACCTATTATTACTGTAACACGCGTTTAGTAATAAAAAGTGTATATAATTAAACGTTATTTTACATAATTTAGTTTTACAAGCAAATTTCTAAAAATACAACTATTTTGAAATATTTAAATGAGTACCTACGAATATTTAGTTCAATAATTTTTTTGTGCAGTTTTAATAAATTCAACAATTAATGTACTATGTTACAAATAAGTATTTTATTTTATCTTGGGTTTGAAAATACTACATTAATCTGTAAAGAGTACATTTGAGAAATATCCTGTGGCGATAACAACTTTGGTTTTTCAAATGAGACCCAATGTCCTACACGTTTTGATGCAAATTGTCAATCATATGATCTTTCTGAAAATTTTAACGTGTTGCAATCGAAATTTAAACAAACATTTTCTGAGTTATTATGCTTTAAATATACGAAGGATTAGTGATACATACTTTGCAAAACCGACACTCGGTGCCAAACAAATTTAACGACGAGCAAAAAAAAAATGGTCTCCTTCCCTAAGGGCATGGCTTGGCTAAAGAATAGCCTTTCATGGGAATCGGACACCAACTGTTTCATGTGTATAGATAATTTCTTGTTTTAAATTGTGCAGTTATTACCATTTAGTATTTAAAACAGAATAACTAAGATATTTTCGTTCAAATTTCGATTAAAATACATCAACATTTTCAGAAAAATCAATAAAACATTTATAGGTTCTCATTTTGCAAACTTTAAGTGCTGTGAAAAATTGAAAGTACTCGAAAATATCGTCTGTCACTGCACTAAGCAATGAGCAGACTTAAGAAATCACCTGTATATCATTATACATATTTAAGAAAAATTATGGGAGGGGGGTTATTATGTTAACACGCCGACTGGTGGATAACATTTTTGTAACCATTTCTGAAGTTGATGATCCGAATAAGATTTCCGGTAGGAAAGTTGTTAGCGGACAGGAATAGAAACACATACGTCATTGTCTATAATATTCTATCATAATATTTATAATTTTATATTAATAAATGTTAGGCTGAAAATCAATTTTCCCTGGTGAATATATTATTTATTAACAGTTAACAGGCGGTGCCTATTAAATGCAATAAGTATAAGCAATAGACAAAAGCAAGAATAATAATAATACTAAATAAAATACAAGATTATTGGTAGTTCAAATAAAAATAATTAATTAAGTAAAAATTATAATTATTTTATTAATTATAACGTCATATTTAAAAAAACAAACGGACATACTTCGTACTATCGGTGAGCCACTGTTATAGGTGAAAAGTTGGGGAAGTAGAGGGGAAATTTAATGTATATCTGTACGTAACGATAAATCATTGCTAAAAAAAAATGATAGGCCGTACTATTTACGAATTTAGTAAATTTAAAACAGATTTCGTAAATTTTCCCGTTTTTTCCCGATTTTCCCATTTATTATGTAAACCCCTGGGAAAATCAAAAAATGAATTCCTTTAAATATCCTACCCAGTTCAATTTCCTGTTAGAAAAACTGCTTCATTTTAAAATCTATGTAAAATTGCGAGTAGAAAAGTTGTTCACAGATAAAAAAATAACACAAACTAAAATAAACCTGTATCAGCTAGCTATATGCCAAATGTCTACCTTATAATCCCACTTATTCTCCGACCTAAACCAGAATTCAAAATATATGTATAGCGCCAAGTGTATGTGTTTTTTTTTCAGCTCTCAGCATATTATTATATTTATAATTTGACATTTTTGATTGGCTTTTAACTCAAATCGCAGTTATAATAATATTATTTAAATTTAAAATATTTGAATAATATATATGTTTTAGTAAATGTCCGAAGATAGTGGACAGTGAACATTCACCAAGCTTGTTTTCGAATGTTTAAAATTCCTCTTTAAAATTTGGACATTCGCCAATAACCATTAACATACGATACATACATAGGTGCCCGTAAACACTTGTCTAGGAGAGGAGCAAGTAATATAAAACATAGTATAATATAATATACATAATATAAAATATTTCATAATGTAAGTAATATATTTATAAAAAACAAAGAGACATACTTCGTACTATGAGGGATGGGAGGAGGGGCGGGGCATTGTTTTAGTTAAGAAGCTAGGAAGGTAGAGTGGAAATTTAATGTACATCTGTACGCAAAGATTAATTCTTGCTATCGAAAAACAATTCTGAGTGGAGTTCGGTTATTTGAAAGGCAGTTATTTAACGACTTAAAAATAATACATTCCGTACATTTTCTCGTTTTTCTATTTATTATGAAAACCCCTGGGAAAATCAAAAAATGAACTACTACTTAATGTATTTCACCAGTTCAATTACCTTTGAGAAAAAGTACTACATTTTAAAATCGAAGAAAAATTTCTAGTAGAAAAGTAATTCAAAGATTAAAAAAAAAAAAAAAACATAAAAATATCATTGTAAAACCAATAAATACAATATTTTGTATTACATAGTTTACGTATAGATTGTTTATTCTCAAAAATACATTGTAATTGTCTTGTTTTTCTAGCGAAACGATCAATAATTTCACTATAAAAAAAAAACCCCTATTTCTATGTTTATTCATCATGCATAAAGCATCGAACTTCCCAGTCATGATAAATCGTATCCAGGTGTTAACCCTTTAAAACGTTCTGAAGAGCGGTTCAGTAGTTCAAATAGTTGCCGGGATACTGAGACTAATACAAATTTCCAAAAATACCAATAAGTAAAATATTTCTGTTCCTTTCAGTACCTATTTATCTAAAACATCTTTTGATTTCTTAATTTCTGTGCGATTATATGATGGAACAGAGTACGCGGAAAACTTGACGTACAAAAAAGACGTCCTAGGATAATTGGGACGGGTGCAGCCACTGTTACAGGTAATTTAATGTAAACCTGCAAGCAACGATAAACCATTCTTACGGAAAAACGATTCTGAGTGAAGTTCAGTTGATAGCGATGCTTTGTCAACAATATAGAAATATATTAGATATGTCAAAATTGACTATGGAAACAGCTATTTTCTCATTTTGGAGATAATCAAAGAGTATGGGAGGAATTTGGGAGTCTGATTTCCTTCGTCGCCCATTTTATTTGTACACATTTATTCGTTTTAAACGAACTTCTTATTGAAATAATAATACCTATTGAATCAATATTCGATAGTTATATTATGACGCTTATTCGTTCTCAGACAAATATCATGTTTAAAAATACGATTTTTTTTTCTTTTTTTCTTTTGTTACCTAGATAGTATTAGATACCTAATCTAAAATTCAGAGTTATAGTGTACCGTATATGCGTTTATAAGTCATGCAATAAACTATATGAATTATAATAAAATAAAATAAATAATTTATCGATACCCAAGTTGAAAAATAAGTGTCACACTTCGGATCTCTGTTTCGCACACACTCTACGTAAATTATAATATCGGTACTTGTGCGTTCTATCGTGACTTGTCAGTGGATAATATTAGGTATGTAAAAATGATATACAATTACAGTACCATATTTTGCCAAACTCGTTTGACCGGTATTAGTACAACTACGTATTGTCAATATAAAGGTTTAATATAGGTGATATTCGTTATTCATTGCATATTTGCGGTGTTAGATAACCACGCGATTATATAAAACAAATCCGAAAATATCGTATAAAAACACAATATTAATACCTGTAATCTATATAATATAATATTCTAACACAATAATAATAAAACCACCAGTTTTAAAATGTTATACTTATTGATATTAATTTTCGTGATACTTACCTACTTTAATATTGTTTTAACAGGTCTCTTGTAACGTCTAAATATTACGTATTTACGTGTGTAATGTGTATAGGAAATGGATATTCTAAGACTATAAGTTTAAAATGTATAGGTTGACCAGCTCAATGCCAATTAATGTTCCACTTCCACGGGTAAATAAATAATAAATACAGTTTATAATAATAATTGCAAATCTGTCCGAGAGACGTTTTAACCATCCATACCTACTGTAAAATGAGATTCACAAAGATATACGTTAAGTTTAAAAGCAAAGACAATACTGTACCTACGTACAATAATTCAAACAAGTTTTGGTTTTTTCGAAATTGTTGCAGGCAACCTTGAAATTATAATTTACCTGACCATATTACATCCGAATAAAATTATTACCAGATACCAACTCGACTAAGTATACAATATGGCACACGAATTCATCCATGGGTTCCCAAATAGTTGAAATTTCGGAGGGTGGAAAATAAAAACTATTCTAAAAAAGTATGCCATGTTATTTCATCATGCAAATGTAATAACTAGTATTTATTTAAGGGGAGGTTGGGGTGAATGCCTCATCTTGCATCCAGCGATAAAGATCACAATGATACAATTATCACGACAAATCTACTTAAACGACAAAATCATATTTTTATTGTAAACATTCTGTACGCCCGGGTAACGTACGTCCGTTAGATATTTTGTCTAATAGGTAAACGTGATAACTGGCGAATAAAAAGTGTTGGCTCCAGAAAACATAATCTCATGGAAGGGAGAGCGAAGAACAGGAATTACGATAAAGCTTTATAAACTACTCACAGAGAGGTAAATACAGTTTCAGAGGCGATTTACGAGACCGCCCCCCCCCCCACTGGGATCCGCACTTGGACAAAGAGGAGTTGCTACGAAATCAGTATTTTTATTTTATCATAAACATAAGTAGGTATTCAATTTAATTGTTTAAAAGATAATGTTAAAATTAATAACTTATGTAGGTAACATTATAATAATATAGGTTATCAGATCACCGATAGTCACGTACGTACGCGGTCGAATAAATTAAATACATCGGTCGGTAAATTCGTCTATATTCGGTTGCCTATACAGAATTCGATTATTGTCCGGAAGTAACCGTATCTCATATAAATGTTTTACAAATATGTTTAAAACGGTAGAACGTTGTTGGTGATTTTTCCAAAATAATTATGACGCACGTACACAATGTCAATTGTACGTAATTATACGTCAATGTGCAGCGGATGTTTACACGTTTTTTAGCAAATAACTTTACTATTTATCGAAATGGTATCAACTATTTGAGTTTTTCAAAATATAATTAATCTATAATGACGAGAAGATAACTAATTTTTGATATTATTATAATTTCAATGGTGATTCGTATACGTATATTTGATACTAACAGTCCCGCGCCCGGCGTTGCCCGCGTTAATCATTATTATTTTACCCATATTCATTTTTGGTTTTGGCCGTGTCAGAATTGAGTGAAAACAAATAGGTGGAAAGTTGGTGGCCATTCGGCGGTCCAAATGCGTTCTATTGTGAAATGTTAATAGTGTAAATAATAGTAATAATAACAATTAAAATCGTTTTATTTTCCGTGGCGACCAAATTATTATCCGTAACACCAAGGTAACCCCTGAATAAACAAAAATAAATTAATAAGCAATTAGATATTCGTACCAAGTATATCTAAAAATCCTATTTTGCCCCCTTGAAGGTTTGAGAAAATATATCGAAACATCAAAGTACATTAAGTTAAATGCATGCATAAAGAACACACTGAGACGAAAACCGAGGCTTTTTTTAGCAGACTAACCGATTTTTTTTCTCTCTTTTAAAAAATAAGGAGAGTGAACAGCGCCTTGAGGGACGCTAGAAAAAGGAGAGAAGACATTTGAAGAGGAACTCAAGACTGCAATAGATAGTACTCGATCGGTGAGGTATGAACGAACATATATACAAGCGTATATATTTAGAGTGATTAGGGGCGGACGAGGGAAATAATTTCGCGAGGGGAGAGAGTTTAAAGAAAATAAAAATTAATAAAGTTAGTTTTTTTTTTTTTATGGTGTATATTTTAAAATCTGAGTTAATATTCGAGATAATGAGGAAAACCTGGTTCTCTAGGTTGAAAAAGATTGAAAGATTAAACATCTGAACAATTTGGTTATCATGGACAACCGTTATTATTTATTATTTGTTATTATTAAGTTTTTATTATTTTAATAATATTTTTTCAACAATCATTTTTGTCATAGTAACGCACACATTGTTATAATTTTACCATAATATGACATGTATATTGCAATGGTTTATCGTTGCTTACAGACGTGCATTAAATTCTCGTCTGTATTCTACGTTCCCAACTTTACCCACCTACAACAGTGGTTGCACTCACGCGCGTGCGAAATACGTCCGCCTTTGTGCGTATTGTTCGGTCAAATCGTTAATTTTCGAGGCAGGGGCCGAAGGGATTCTAGGAGGGGCCGAACTCCACCAGCCCTCTCCGCCCCTCCCCCGTTATTTATTCGCCGTCAGGACATCGGGTCGGAAAACGCAAACGCCGGGGGTGGGAGGGAGGGAGGGAGGGAGGGTCCCGAACGTGCGTCGGTCGTTCGCGCGCGTATAATGGCAGGTACTCACAGTTGGCCGGACAGACGGTCGAGCGCGGTGAGGTCGTGTCGCTTGGCGGCCGTGTCCGTCTGGAGTCCGCACGAGTTGACGGGCACGGCGTACGTCGGACAGCAGACGGCCGCGACGACGACGGCCAGCGCGCCGACCAGGATCTCGCACGTTGTTGCCGGCGGCATGATAATAATGTTCGTTATCGTCGCGTCCGGGCGGATCGCGCGCGGAGTATCTCGCGGGTACCGGTGCCCACGGAATAAAAACCGATGATGCGGTCGGCGAAACGACTTTTCGCGCTCGTAACGGAACAAAAAAAAATAAATAATATTATATTGGGGCCGGGACCCGCAGTTTTTGTTACCGCGGTGCGACGACGACGACTGCTACGGCCGAACGGTCAAAGTCGCACTGTTGGCGTCCGCGTCTCGACCGGGAAACGGCGCGGAACCGGTTCGGGGGAAACCGCCGCCGTCGCCGCGGAGCCCGGCCTACCGGACTCGAGAAGAATAATTTTCTCTCTCTCTCACTCTCTCACTCACTCTCACGCTCGCTCTCACTCTTTCTCTCTCCCCGAGATTATCACGCTACAATTACGATATCGATTGAGTCAATTACAAGAGACGCGCGTTAGTCGGGTTTTTTTTTTTAAAACCTCCCGATTTTACATAATATTATCTGTAATTTTCATTTCATATCCGCACAATTTATGATCATCATTTGTTATCTGCGTGTACAATTAATCGTGAAATCTTTTTTCCCGTTTTGTTGATTAATTAATAATCGATATTCATATACGTATTGTTAATATACAGGCACGTTAATTATCGAAAAGAACCGCGTTCCCCAGCACAAACATATTATAATACGAGGTGTGGCTATTAAATAACGAGAGTGTTTTAATATAAAAGTTATTCTACATTAAAATGCTCCCCTTCAATATACTCCCCTCCCCTCGCCACACACCGTTTCATTCGTTTCTTCCATTGCTCGAGGCAGTGCCAGAAGTTTGTTTTCGTTAGACCATTCAGGAGTTCCGTCGATTTTTGTTTCACCTCTTCCATCGACTCAAACCGGATTCCTTTTAAGGCAGACTTTATCTTCGGAAACAAGTAAAAGTCGCAGGGTGCCAAGTCGGGTGAGTAAGATGCGTGTTCGAGTACTGGAGTNCGACTTGTTTTTCCACAATATCGACCGTTTCTTACGAACTCATTCGCGCAATGTTACCAAAACTGTCAAATAGTAATGTTGGTTCACAGTTTGACCCTCTGGAACTCATTCAGTCATCACGATGCCGTTGATATCGAAGAAAACGGTTTTGAATTTGGATTACGACTAAATTGGATTCCGGTGCACTCTCGACCTTTAGAAAATAATTTATGCCACTCAAAAACACGCGCTTGAGATAGTAAATCCTCACGATAGGCCTCTTTTAACAACTTATAGCATTCAGTTGGAGTTTTTTTAGTTTAACGAGAAAATTTTACGTTTATCCGCTGCTCATGTTTTTCGTCACACATGGTTTTCGGCACGAGAAAAAAACACGTTCGTTTCAAATCACTACTGCACAAATACTATAATAGTGACGAAAACGTGTTTTGGTACGTGCATAGATAAGATACCTAGATACCCAACGCATTACTGGTTTTTTTCACTACCCATCTAGGGCGCCCTCTAGGCGAGCAGTCTCGATATTTAATAGCCACACTTCGTATAGCTTATTTATTTTTAATTTTATTTAATTTCACACACATGCGAGTACTGGGCCCCACTGAGAAGACCCGTGTGAGAGCCCAGGACTTCTGATATCTAGTTACGTATAAAAATAACACGAACATGGTAACGAATAGAAACTCTAAAAAAATAAACAGGAATATGATAAACTGAATACCAATCACATTGAATTAAAGTAATATTACTGTTATATGTTAATTCGTTATGAGATTCGCGTACAGTCATCCCAGAGTGCTTTTTTTTAAATAAATAAATTAGAAGGTTCATTATATACGATATTGGTATTTTGTTACACAATTTGGTACCGATTATTTCAAAACGTCTACCAGATGTGGTTTTATTTGGTCTTTCAATGGAACAATTATTCTTTGCGTATCTTGTGAACACACTCCATGCGTTATTGGTTGTAATAAATTACGGCTTTTTAAACACATAAAAGTCGTTTTAAAAAAAAATTTTCTTAGCACATTTAGTTCTGCGTATACATTTTTGGTTGAGTACATCCCGTTCCTTATTTCGAGTAATATTTTAATAATTTGAATTTCATAAGTTTGTAGCTGAGACATACCATTGTCAAAAGCACCACCCCAGCCTATATAATACCATAAAAGACTAATGATTCAACCTGCGCTAAATTAACCTGACGTAGTTTCGGCAATTCTAAAATTTCATTTGAATTTCTCGGTAATTTCCTTGCCGAGAGTGCCGCGATATTATTAATTGTTTTGTAAAATAATATTTGGATATATTTTTTTTTTTTCGAGTATGGTTGCAATAAAGTCGTATTATTATCATTACAAAATAATACGGAGACGACCCGTTCGCAAAAATATAAAAAAATAATAATAAATGTGTGTAAATATTCGGTCGGCAGCAAAAAACGAAAAAAAAAACGCATTTCGAATTCTGCTTAAAATGGATCCGTCTAAATTGATATTGATATTATATTCTGTGCCAGCGTCGGCCTTTGGCTCGCTCCCTTGGAAATTTACGATGCCCCCTCCCCTACCTCCCGGGGATAAAGGTCTGAAATAAACGCCGATTATTACCATCGAAGCGTTTTCGGATTGATTTATTGCACAACAGGTCAATTATTATTAAAGTTTTAACGGCCGCCTTATTATCTACGCTTTATCAATAATTGGCGACCGTTAGTAAATATTATTTAATATTAATTATTATTATTACTGTTATAATAACTCAGTAAGCTAACGAACCGTACACGGGGGAATTCATTTATTTTCGCCCGATAAAAACGGCAATTTAACGATTATAACGAACAGAGATTGACTATAATTATAACAATATTAATAAACACATTTAGGTCACATTCTGGGTTATTTTTTTTTTTTTTATTAGTATAAAGCAATAAGACCTACCAATACATTCGAAAAATAAGAATTGCGTTTCATTTTTTTTTTTATTTTTTTTTTTTTCAACAGTTAATTTATTTTTGTTTACCGATCTTTTTGGGATGAAAACCATATGTGTGCGGTTTTCGGATGCAACCGGAAAAATAAAGGTTAAGTAATAATAATAATTTAAGCACGCACTGTTTAACAGCAATCCGTCAGATAACGTTCATTGATACCTTTTACCAACAGTTGCATCGTTTGTACAATTAATGTGGAAAAGATATTATTATACAAATTATTATTTTCCCAGTATCCCGGGGAAAATGTGTCCCGCGACAACATCGATTTGGACGCGGGAAAAAAACACACAAATCGTGAATATCCCACTAAAATCGGGACGATTAGCAACCCTGATTAAATCTGAACCGTTGCTGTTAGATTTTAAAAATATAATCTCCACATGATTTTAATATGTGTGTGCATTATTTGTGAATTTTATTACGTCTCCGATAGTCGATTTACCTCGAATGAATTCGACCGTCAATGGACATTTCTTCTGTGTACAATTTTTTTTTTTAAGAAAACAGTTTTGTTAAAAATGAGATTATCGAACACATGTAAATATTAACACATCAATAGTGATTTTTATTAAATAAAAAAACCATTCTTACAAGTTTATCGTATTATCGGTATACTGTTGTATTGATTAATGTTTAATGATTGACACGTACGTACAGTGCTTATGGGGTTTTTTTTCGTTTATTTTGATGTATAAACTAACTGGTTTCTAACTTTTTGATAAACTTAAATATTATTTATTTTTTTCACAGTTTTCTAACTCAAACTAGATAGAAATAATCATCACTAATTTGTCCAATTTTGTAATTAGAGTACCTTAACTTTGGCGCTATTTTAAGATCGATACTAATATTCAGTGGCGGATTTTAGGGTGAGCGATAGGGGCGATCGCCCCCCCCCTCTTCTTGGTTTTTAATATTATACAAATATAATGGTTATATAATAATATAAAAGTTGATTATAAAGCCGATGTGGCTGAAATTAAAAGAAGGATTGAAAGGAAGAAGAATTACTTCTTATTACCATAGTAATCTAGTCACATTCGGTATACAATGAATTAATTGAATTTGAGTGCTTGAATGTACAAAAAAATGTTCGTTAAAAAAGAAATATCGAATTTTCACTTTAATAATATGACTTTTTAAATTAAATATTACAAATATATAATATTCGTTTTCGCTCAATCTTAAATTACTTTATTGTTAGTTTAAATTATCTACGTAGCTTTATGTATTTAATACATTTGTACATGTGTTATGTCATTTGTTTTAATTAGGTTGGTAGAGCCAATGTTTGATGCTGTAATTTGAAGTATACAACTGGGGAAGATTAGTTGACATTTTAAGTTAACCCCCCTTCGATAGGTGAATATCCCGAAAAATATAAGGGGGAGCTTTATAGGGTGATTTGAAAAAATGTTGGGGGACTTGGTAGGCGATTGGGAGCTATGCCTCCATGTCCCCTATAAATAGGCCATTGTTACCCGTCTCCGTTGAAGTTTGATCAAAACCACTACTGCTAATATTATACTATGCAGCCATGTATGACATAGATATATTATATTATTATGTTTAGGTAGAATTAATTTTACATTTTTAAAAAGTAGTGAAATCCCATCTAAAAGCATAAATGTCAAAAAGAAACTAAGTTCGGTAACAAAAAGACGTTTGTCAGCTTCGCCGAAAAATAAAATGACATTTAATTGGGTCCCAAGTAAAAATTGAGAATCAAATTGCTTCCTCACTACTACTTTTTTTACTTGGTCTATTTATAATCTAACATTTATAAATGAATCGTGTAATATTTATCAAAAAGAAAACTTATCAAGTTAAAGATGTATTAGTAAGCAAGTGATTTATTTAACAATTTAAACTAGACACCCACTTGGAAATCGTTTATTTTTCCGACAAAACTGACAAACTTCTTCATCTTACCGAATATTACCTCTTTTCACATATATTTTATGTTTTTGATAAAACTAAAACTAACAGAAAAAATCGGTTCTGTAAAACGGAGAAAACAAATGCATTTTTAACGTTCTCTTATAACGGTCGAAACGACGAAACAATAGGATCGTGTGTGATTGCTTATAGTGATATGAGCATTTGAGTTTTGTATTTTATTAGTTATACGTGCATGAACAGTTAAAATAATATGATGACCTCTATGTAACCCATTAGAAATGCTATATAAAAAACTTCCGATTAGCCCGGACGATCGTTCACTGCTGGAATAGCTTGGTTTACGAAAACATAATATAGCTGATTAAAAATACTCGTTTGGATTTGATTGAAATGATAATGAAATATAAGTATATATCTACCTGTAGGTATAATAATTTTGGCCTAACGACTTGTTTTCGTAATCATGAACATCAAAATATGATTAAATTTTGACTACGTAATAACATTTTTTCAAATAATATTTGAATATTATAAATCGTAAACGATTATGATATGCTAATCGTACATTACGTAACAAAAAAAAACAGAAATTCTGCGATTGAAACCCATTTTTTATTTTATGAAGTTTCACATATTGGAATAACAATTTGTTGTTTGTAGTAAAAATCAAAAAATGCCTATACGCGTCAAAACTCAAAATCGTACCCAGCTCAATCGGCCCAATTGAATTAGCTCCCAAACCAAAATATTCGATATATTTTCACCCTTAGATGCAGGGTTAAACACAGGGAAATCTCACTGTAGAATGCGAAAAAAAATAGTTTGGTGGGTAAAATATAAGAATAAAGAATATCATAATAAACATTTTGTCCAACGTCCAACATTGCTAACCGTGAGTCAACAGCGGCTCAAAAAAGGTATGTTTGAATCACGTTATTCACAAAAAAACGTGTAGGTGGGTTGTGGGTGCAACACAACAGATATATTGCTGAAGGAAGAGAAAAAAATTGGCCTAAAAATTAATGAGACAAAGACAAAATACATGATAGTATCTAGACAATATCACAGATCGGATTTCTTGAAAGTAAATGAGTACACATTTGAAAGGGTAAGAAATTTTAAATACTTAGGTGCAGATATTAATGAAGATGCTAATAGCCACGAAGAAGTGAAAAAACGGCTCATCGCAGCAAACAGGTGTTACTTTGGACTATTATCATTGTTCAAATCAAAACTATTATCAAGGAAATCCAAAGTAACATTATATAAAGTTCTAGTCAGACCAATAGCTCTATATGCAAGCAGTACTTGGGCGACGACAAAGTCAGATCAAAAAAAGTTAGAAGTATTTGAGAGAAAGATATTTGGCCCAAAGAAAAACAANAAAGCGCACGAATAGGCTGGGCTGGACATGTATGGAGATCAAAAGGACTAATCGGACAAATAACTACATGGAAACCAAACGCAAAGAGGCCCAGAGGACGTCCTAGAGAGAGATGGTCAGATAGAAAAAAAGAAGACCTAAAGAGGTTGGGAGTAAGGAATGCTGAAGAAACGGCACAAAATAGAGAAGACTGGAGACAATATGTTGTTGCGGCAATGGGCCTAAAAGGCCTGTAAATAGCCAGAGAAAAAGAAGAAGAATATACTAATATATAATAATGTCCGGACTGATTTTAAAAGATAGTCCAACTCTGATTAGAGTTGAATGAGCTCCCGAGATTTTGGAATTAAAATGTTGTCTAGTTAAGGGATTGGAGAGGTGGAAAAAAATTAGAAAATATATGCAATAATAACGGTTTTAGTTTTTTTGCTGTGGTTATTCAGTTAAAAATTATCTTAAAAACCTTAAACTTTCACCGTAAATTCAAATAAACACTTTCTAAAAGTGATGACATTTTAAAAACACTGGCGATTTTTAAATTATTTAATGTCATTAGAATTTTCGCGGTTTTAGTTTTTATTTGATGTTATGAGGATAAAATTTAAAATTTAAATATTTGGCTTGAAAATTTATAACGAAATTTATCATAAGTATTCCATGGCGGTAATATAAACAATTGAACGTAATGTTGTAATTTTTCTATGGTTAGTATTTTAATTTCAACTGTTGACTCGCAAACTGTAAAATTTTAAAATACATTTAACCGAACTTTGCTATAAATCGTTTTTTGTTAGTAATAATCTCTATCATTTCCAATGCAGTGAATACATTTTTTAAATACATACAATATACAAATATTTTTATTACGTATTATACACTTTGAACGTTTGCCATAACATCGGACAGATTCGAGGATAGTTAGGTACAGAATAATACATATTATTAATATGTAAATTTCAATGGGTTAAACAACGGACTAAAAACTTTTTTTTCAAAAAGTCGTATTCTTAGCATGGAAAATTATTTTTTATTTGGCGCTAACCCAATTTAAAAGTATGATATACACTATTACCATTAGTTATATAATATAATAAAGTAAATCCTATTAATATAATTCTACTAACAGGATATTATTAATTTAACTAATGTATACTACTTCCAACCGTTAATTTTGATTTTATAATCGAGTATCCATCCGTTTCATTTGCCGGTTTTGTATGTTTTGACTATTGTTATAAATTTATAACCATCCATATTAGGAGTACATTGAGTCTAGCTCATATTTTTAAACACGCCCAGCATTCACTAACCACCCACAATTATGTAAAAGGTGAACAAATTAAGAAAAAGCAAGTTATTAAACAGTTTCAAAATTTTACAAAAGAAAAATAAAATCAAAATTCAATTAAAATCCTCCGAGAAAAATACTGATTCATGATAAAATAGCCTCTCTGTATAGTATCGGTCATCTAGTAGAACTAGAAACTAACGGCGATGTTGTGTAGCATTATATGTACAAAATCTTTGGTTTGAAACAAAGTTAGTTGAATTCTAACATTTGTTTGATTAAACATAGTGATTCAAATTGAAAAGAAAAAACTGCGACGAGTGGGTAAGCAAAGCTTAAAGATTATGGTAGAGATAAAGGCTAATTAACGATCAGTATCGAGCAAAAGTAGGTAAAAAATCGCAAGATGTATAAACTCTGTGTTATTGAGGCTTTTAAAACATTCTATCCCGGAGCTGAGCTGTTTCTTTGGTCTTCGAACGTAGAAGACAGTAGGCAGCTGTAGGTCAGTGTTTAAACAAATTAATGGACTATAAGAGACATTAGGACAGTGTTTACCCGCATACATTTTTGTTTTAATAATATAAATAAAAACATACACTCGCATTTAAGCAAAATTTATATCTAAAAATAAACATTTTAACATTTTTAACATTTTAGTTTTAATTGTGCGTTTTATTTAATTTTTTTAGCATGCTAACGGTTATAAGATTAGGCGTAGTTTTTAGCTATTATTGTTTCGATTATTGCGAGTGTTTAAGATAAAAATATTGATGTTTTCGTTTCTTCGTATCTAAAGAAAAAAGAAAACTATTTTCAAATATTGTATCAACAATTAATAGTACTATCGTTTATATAATAGAAAGCGATCTATCCAATATAAAAAATGATATGGGTATAAAAGTACGCGCTTGTCTTTTAAGATACAAATTTACAATACATTGGGCACTGATGATGGTCATGCATAAAACAAAATAACAGTCAATTTTACGCATCATCGTATAATTTTCAAAAAATCGAAAAAACGATTCTGGGGAGAGTTCGGTTAATAGTGTTCAGCAGTTTAGTGTTTTTTTTTTTTAAAACCTAATCATTATAAATTGTTCATTAAGGATATCGGGAAGCTATGAAAAAAATTATTAAAAAATATTTTTCGGTTTAACATAGTATTGCTCCTAAAATAAAAAGAGTTATGCAATATATGCACACACCAATCGATGCACAACACTGTACACAGCACGACTGTATAAAATGCGTATGGTAGACGATTAACAATCTCTCTGTGCGCAGTTAGTACTGCTAACCAATTTTTAAAATTAACATTATCTATGATTAATTTCGAAGTTTTTCCATTTGTATTCTGTTTTCTGCATCGTATGGCCAGTATTATTTCATAATAAATGTATAACGTATACTGTGTGTCGGATTTTTCTTGCACTGTTAATAATAAATCTTTTTCGATTTTTTTTTAATCGGTTTGACTTCGAGGGGGACATCGATTTGGAAAAAAATTTAATTTTTTTTTCATCCCCTAAAAACAAATCAAAAGTTACTTTGTTCATTCACTTTAGAACATTTTAAAAATAGCCATTTAAAATAAATGATTAAAACACATTTTTCACTTTCATATCCGATGAACAATCTCTTAGTTATAACAGTTTTAATTAAGTGTGGATGAAAAACATATAAATAATACATTTAATTTAGCTTTTTTGTGAAAAATAATTAATATTCTTTCTATGTAGGACAGTAGTAATAGAAGAGGTATTAATATTATTTTGTTAATATAAATGTTAATTTAAAATTATGTTTTTAGGTGTAGATATATTTTGAATAGCATGTTAATAACGATTAATTGTATTCGTTTTTGTGGCACATTTGAGTTGGAATTAAGAGGTTATGATGAAAATGAAACATTTCTAAACCCGGGTATTTTTCGAGACCAAGTAAGTTTTAGTATAGAATTGGATAATGCGTGAAAATGCGACGATTTTGAAAGGCACGTAAACAATTATTCAAAATTAATTATTAAAAGGTATGCTAGATGTTTGGTAAAAAGAAATATCATTAGATATTGAAAGGCGAATTATTCGGATGATGAAACTACCGATATTAGTAGTGTTTTTCAAATGGTAATTGTATACCACTATATCGTAAATTATAAGTCGGTAGAGTGATTTTGGGTATTTTCAAATACTAATGAACATAATGCTCAAGTTTATCTGATTGTATTAAAGAACAGCTTGATAAACATATAGTAAAATAAATTGGTAAATTAATTACTCAATCATATAATAACGCTTCAGTTATGAGTGGTCATAGTAACGGCGTCCTATAGATGATAATAAAGCAAAATTATTCAAGTGTTCAATATGTCCACTGTAACGATAATCAGCTTAAATTAGTAACGTACAATTCTGCATCAATAAATAGAAATGTTAGAATTTTTCTATCAATCTAGGAAGTTTTTGTACATATTTTTTAACATTTTCTTAACAAGCTCCATTTAAGACAGAGTAATAAATAAACGTTTACTAAGGGCCCCTTAGACAGGATGGAATTATCATTCTCGAACAGTTAATACGGTTTTTGAGTATAGGAAAGATTTAATTAAATGTATGGAAAATATTATAAATAATGAAACTATTAAACATATGCCTACTATTCAGCAAGCCTCTCTGGGATTAAAAAGAACATTGAAAGACGATTTCTTGGCTTACTATCTTCCGTAATATTATGTTGATATTTCATACAATCAATTACAGAATATTGATACTTTTACTAATATAATTTCAAATATAAGAAATAAAATAGATAAAATATGTGAATGTATGTTTATGCAAGATTTTAATGAGCGAAACAAAATAAAGAAAAAGAATGAACTTAAACAAGGAGCCATGGAAGTTTGTGACTTCATTATATCTCAAGCAAAAGAACGATTTAATTTTACCGGTCATCTCTTAGCATTAAATTTATTTATTGAAAACTTCGAAAAATATTTTAAAAATTTGCTCGAATAATATTTTAATCAAACAACAAATGTGTATCCATATTATTTTGATGACAAAAACTAAAAACTGAACTACAGCAAATTTATAGTAGTTCTGGGTTTAGAAATATATATGGAACTGTTTCCTTTCAGGAGTTCTTAAAATCTGAAAACTTTACTCATTACTCCAAAAAATGATCTTAACACATGATTGCCTAGCTTATGCAAAGGAATATTTGCAGCAACAAATGCATTACATAAATCTTCAAAGAAATACTTTATTACTATTCGAATTTTGAGAAGTAATCTAAAGCTGTTTTTTTTCTTTATTCCGTTTTAATGCATTTATGAGTTTAACTAAAAAAGCATAAATGTATAT
>CABPRJ010001969.1:92182-105060 GCA_902439185.1 Cinara cedri | reverse complement strand
TTACCCGACGAACTGTTAATTGGTTGTATTTTGGAAGGCGGTAAGATGTGCTGTGTCGTACTGTCAGTCTTGCTCGGAACGACACTAGCATTCAAATGCGATAGTTCAATCTTGGTGATTGACCCTACTTGGAAATTGTATAATAAAATTTATAATGTACACGATTGCGATGTTGAAGAATTAGCTTTATAAAATAATTATAGTTCTACTTACCCGACGAACTGTTAATTGGTTGTATTTTGGAAGGCGGTAAGATGTGCTGTGTCGTACTGTCAGTCTTGCTCGGAACGACACTAGCATTCAAATGCGATACTCCAATCTTAGTGATTGACCCTACTTGGAAATTGTATAAAAAAATTTATAATGTACACGATTGCGATGTTGAAAATTTAGTTTTATTAAAAAATTATAGCTCTACTTACCTGACGAATTGGTAATGGGTTGTGATTCAGTCGGCGGTAGAATGTGTTGCGTAGTAGCAGTCGGATGCGATGTTTTATTTAAAGTGACAGACGCTACTTCGGAAATATATAATTCGATTTATAATGTACACGATTGCGATGTTAAAGATTTAGCATTATAAAATAATTATAGTTCTACTTACCCGACGAACTGTTAATTGGTTGTATTTTGGAAGGCGGTAAGATGTGCTGTGTCGTACTGTCAGTCTTGCTCGGAACGACATCAGCATTCAGATGCGATATTCTAGGCTTCTTGATTGACCCTGCTTGGGAATTGTATAATACAATTTATAATGTACTCGATTGCGATGTTGAAAATTTAGTTTCATAGTACAATTATAGTTCTACTTACCTGACAAATTAGTAATGGGTTGTGATACGGCCGGCGGTAGAATGTGTTGCGTACTAGCAGTCGGATACGATGTTTCAGTCAAAGTGACAGACGCTAATTCGGAAATGTATAATTAGCTTTATAATGTACATGATTGCGATGTTGAAGATTTAGCTTTATAAAATAATTATAGTTGTACTTACCCGACGAACTGGTAATTGGTTGTATTTTGGCCGGCGGTAAGATGTGCTGTGTCGTACTGTCAGTCTTGCTCGGAACGACACTAGCATTCAAATGCGATATTCCAATCTTGGTGAATGACCCTACTTGGGAAATGTATAATTAAATTTATAATGTACACGATTGCGATGTTCAAAATTTAGTTTTATAAAACAATTATAATTCTACTTACCTGAAGAATTGGTAATTAGTTGTATTCTGGCCGGCGGTAAGATGCCCTGTTTCGTATAGTCCGTCTTGCTCGGAAAGACATCAGCATTCAGATGCGATATTCTAGGCTTCTTGATTGACCCNAATAATGTACACGATTGCGATGTTCAAAATTTAGTTTTACAAAACAATTATAATTCTACTTACCTGAAGAATTGGTAATTGGTTGTATTTTGGCCGGTGGTAAGATATGCTGTGTCGTACTGTCAGTCTTGCTCGGAACGACACTAGCATTGAGATGCGATATTCTAGTCTTCTTGATTGACCCTACTTCGGAAAAGTATAATGAACTTTATAATGTACACGATTGCGATGTTGAAAATTTAGTTTTATAAAAAAATTTAGCTCCACTCACTTGAATTATTGGTAATGAGTTGTGATTCAGCCGGCGGTAGAATGCGTTGCATAGTAGCAGGCGGATACGTTTTTTCAGTCAAAGTGACAGACGCTACTTCGGAAATATATAATTCGATTTATAATGTACACGATTGCGATGTTGAAGAATTAGCTTTATAAAATAATTATAGTTCTACTTACCCGACGAACTGTTAATTGGTTGTATTTTGGAAGGCGGTAAGATGTGCTGTGTCGTATTGTCAGTCTTGCTCGGAACGACACTAGCATTCAAATGCGATATTCCAATCTTGGTGATTGACCCTACTTGGGAAATGTATAATTAAATTAATAATGTACACGATTGCGATGTTGAAAATTTAGTTTTATTAAAAAATTATAGCTCTACTTACCTGACGAATTGGTAATGGGTTGTGATTCAGTCGGCGGTAGAATGTGTTGCGTAGTAGCAGTCGGATGCGATGTTTTATTTAAAGTGACAGACGCTACTTCGGAAATATATAATTCGATTTATAATGTACACGATTGCGATGTTGAAGAATTAGCTTTATAAAATAATTATAGTTCTACTTACCCGACGAACTGTTAATTGGTTGTATTTTGGAAGGCGGTAAGATGTGCTGTGTCGTATTGTCAGTCTTGCTCGGAACGACACTAGCATTCAAATGCGATATTCCAATCTTGGTGATTGACCCTACTTGGGAAATGTATAGTTAAATTTATAATGTAAACGATTGCGATGTTGAAAATTTAGCTTTATAAAATAATTATAGTTCTACTTACCTGACGAACTGGTAATGGGTTGTGATTCCGCCGGCGGTAGAATGCGTTGCGTAGTAGCAGTCGGATACGTTGTTTCAGTCAATGTGACAGACTCTACTTCGGAAATGTATAATTAGCTTTATAATGTACACGATTGCGATGTTGAAAATTTAGTTTTATAAAACAATTATAACTCTACGCACTTGAAGAATTGGTAGTGGGTTGTAATTTGGCCGGCGATAATATGCGCTGTGGCGTACTGTCAAACTTGCTCGGAACGACAGTAGCATTCTGTTGCGATATTTCAGTCATACTGGTAGGCCCTACTACGGAAAAGTATAATGAACTTTAGAATGTACACGATTTTGATTTTGAAATTTGAGCTTCATAAAATAGTTATAACTATACTCACTTGACGATTTGGTAATGGGTCGTGTTTTGCCCGCCGGTAAGATGCGTTGCGTAGGACTCTCGATCTGGCTCGGTTCGACAGTAGCATTCAGATGCGATGTTCCAATCCTAGTAGTAGATCCTACTTCGGAAAAGTTTATTGAACTTTTGAATGTACACGATTTTGATGTTGAAAGTTTAGCTTTATAAAATAGTTATAACTATACTCACTTGACGCATTGGTAAGGAGTTGTGGTTCGGCCGGCGGTACGTTTTGTTGCGTAGGAGAGCGACCGATTGCATCCAAAAATGAAGTTTCAAGTAGCGTAGCATTCGCTACTTTAGACGTATTAAGAACGGATGTTACTGGTTCTACAATTTGCATGAAGGCTCTGTAATTAAACTTACGAGTTATTGTTAACAGTATACGAATTTCTCATACATTTAAAATTTTAAAAATAATATAATACTATGATTATATCTGTCTTTACATTCCCCGTTAAATTAACGGAAAATGATTTTAAGAAAAAATTCCCCTATATGTATTGTTCAGTACCTATGTATGGTTTTAAAACTGACCCTGCAGGATAAACGAAAGTATTTTTATTTTTACACATGTACTCATTATATACGCTATATCGCAGTACAGTGAAACTTTAAATAATTACAATTTTGATTCGTTAGAGGATTTAAAAAAAAAAGTTTTCTTTTTAAAATAACAAAGTTTTGACGTATAACCAACAGAAATCTGCAAAAAAACGATAAAATTGCAATTTTCATATTTTAAAAATAAATATCGTCTGTAATCCCTGTATTTACTATATAGGAGTTTAATTTTTATTGGGCTGTACGGATGAAGAATCGTAGAATCGTAGTGTGTTATCGTTGTTGTTCACGAAATTATTTTACAAATTAATGAAAATATGTGTACGTGATGAACCAAAAAACTTCTTACACGTATTGACTAATGTTCACGAAATTCATGAAGTGGATTGATATTTGTTCAATGAATTTATACTAATCGTTTTAAAGACTCGGAAGAAAACGTTAGGGAGTTATTTTTGTACGGTTCTTTAAACTTAAAAAAATATACACAATTGCACGTACTTTATCAAAATGATGACGAATTGCACAATTTCCTCTGCGCTTTCTAAAATCATCAGGACTATCGACATGAACCATAGAACAGCCTTTGCGATACAGTAAACCAAACATACCGTAGGTGACTCCATTGTACGAGTATATACAAGAACAACGTATTCAAATATTCGAAACAAATAAATTGTTGAAAATTTTAATTTAATAATAGAGTTATATTAAGTTATTTAAAGAGAATAGAAAGTTTATTTTAATAATAGAGAGACAAAAGTCTTTAAACTGATTGATGTTGTTTAATAAATTCTAATCAAATTAAACTGAAATGCATAATATGAATGAAAACACAAAACAACTTTTCGGAATCGATGTCTAAGGCAAAGTGGCAGAATATCCGTTAGAAAAATTACAAGAGCTAAAAAAAATTGTTGCCAAGTGATAAATAAACTGAAACGTAACATATGATCGACGTAGTGTGCATTTTCTCAGAGTACATTATTGTTACTGCTTATAAGATATAACAATATAATAATGTAATATTCGCTTTCTGAACTCGTATTAAGGGGGAAAGGGAGGGATCGGTTGCGGTGAAGTTCGAGGTGGCGGCTAATTTTGTTTAAAAATTTGTGAATTTTAATTGAGCAAATCAAACTTTTTTTTTGTACGATAATTATATATTTAGGGATTTCATTTTTAATTTTTTGGTACTATAGGTATGTTTATATACAGGAGATTAATTATAATAGTTGCACTTGGAGGTAAAATAAAAAAAAAGAAGAGCGTAATCATACTTATTAATTTTTTTTTTTTTATTTTACCTTAAACGTATTATTTTCATATCTGATTCTGATGAAAACCGTAAATATTACGATCTTTCAAGTATAAGATATAAACGAATCACGTTTAGGTTCGTTTTTCGTAGTATCAGTCCTTTTTTTGCTTTGAGGCATTCTTAGATTTTTACACTTTTCAGGAGTTTTTATATTATAAATAACATTTATCAAATGTAATTTTTAACAATATAAATTTTCATTATCATCGATGTTATTTATGACATTTAATTTTCATTTTACCTGTTACCCACTTTTTTGATGTACATAACGATTTGCCACATAATAATTTTTAAAAAGAAGTCTATAGAAATATGCCACTGTTGTAGGTGGCATCTTGGGAAGGTAGATCCATTAAATTGTTTCCATAAAAAGTGTAAAGTTTATTGTGAAAGAATAGTATATTACGTTTAATTCCAAGTATTTTTGTAGTGTCATCCGTGTAAAAGGGATACATCATCGGGAGAACTACTCACCCTTCGAGGCTATCCACGGATCCACCCAATTTTCGGTATCTATTCATATGACGTAATGCGTTGTTCAGACAGACCATGTACCATAGACTAGGATATGTGATTCGGATGGGATGATTTCTGGGTCCCAATTAAGTACTTTTAAATGGGTTTCGACCAGTGCCGTGACATGAAGACTAGCATTGTCACATAGGAAAATAATCTTGTCACGTCTGGAGTAGTCATCGGCGCGTTTTTTCTTGAGCGCTTTGCTCAATCTCATTAATTGTGTTCGGTAGAGAGCTCTGTTAATGCTTTCGCCCAGTTTAAACAGCTTATAATACACGACACAATGCTAATCACACAGCATAAGTTTTACATGGTTTAACGCTCAAACATCACCGGTCCAAACGTGTACGTTTTGATGTTTGACGTTCGAACGCCTTACCGATCCAAGTTTACACTGGTGCTTGACTGCGGTTAAGTATACGGACGCTAAACTCGGGAGGAAGGGGCGTCGGGTTGGTTGGTTCGTGAGTATAGAAAACTTGAACATTGATAACTATAGAACTACGTGGTAGGATGTGATGCGTTTTTCGAATTTCGTGGGGGTCGAACCCTTAATCTTCAAAGCGTATTATACGTGTCTGAATGTCTGACGATATTATTATTATTATTATTATATTCGTCCGTACTCGGGTACCCGTCATAATTTATAATGTATTATCATTACTATAGTCTGTATAATATGCACGAACCCTCTTGAAATCCCGTAACGGTCATTAACGTTTCTTTTGTTGAAACGCGCGGACGGCGTTTTCTCGTCGGAAAATAAATACTCGTACACATTTGGTACCTATTTATAATAATACGATCGTACGCTGTAAATAATATTCAACGAGTGTTATAATATCGTATTGTATATAAATAATATTATTGTCGGACGCGGTCCGATTAGATTCAATTAACGGAGACCGCGCGCGCGCGCTCGCGCGAGCGGGTTAACCGCGCCGCGTCTTGCATACCGCGGTAACCGCGCTCGACCCGCCGATTACGGTCACGGACGTTTTACACCTCGCGGTCGCTGTTTACAATAATATTCGATCGTGCGTTATAGTATTATTATTATTATTATTATACCCGTGCCGGCGTATATTATAACACCGTACACAATAATAGTATACGCTATGATAATGTACGGCGCGTACCGTCACAAGGCGGGTAGGCAGATAGGCGGCTATGCGTGTAGGTACTAAATAATATCAACTCGCGCGGGCGTCAAAAACAAAAAATTAACGTATCCGCCGAAAGGTTTTATCCGAGCCCGTTCTTTCGGGGCGAGTAGCCGGCACAACAATAATAATAATAATAATAAAAAAAAAATTATTACAACAAATGCATGTATAATATCGCCGCGTTCGGTAATAATAATATTATGGACGGGCACGTTTTATAAACAGCCAGTCACCGCGGCTTGTACGATAATAACATTATCATTGTGTTCGGTAGGTGCCGCTGCAGACAAGGGCTGTAATACGAGAGGTTATTTGTGTTCCTGTTGCGCTCTGTATATTAACGATATCAGTGGCGTTCTTAGCTTTTTCATACGGGGGGGGGGGGCAGGATGAACCGTATTTGGTTTTGCTGATAGTCATATACACAAATTTACAAAATATACTTATTGGTATATACATTGATATTTCAAGAATAGGTAGTCAGGTACGAATTTCAATGTTATTAAGGTTATATATATATATAAGGTCATGTCTGTTGCTGAAACAAATACATTTCTTATTGTCCAAATAGGTTTTTTGGATCATTAAAGAATTGCAGGTTTTCTAAAAACCGTTGTTTGCATATTATTATTATAACATAATAATTTGATATAAATAAATGTATAGTAATTTTTGTACAGCAAATTGTTCGTTAGATCTATCAAATTATTTATTTCAAGAGGACGCTATACCCGCACAAATTGATATTGAAAATTAGTTTTGCGGTAACGCATTTTGACCGAGTTGTAATCATTCTGTTAATTCGAAATTTTTACTCGATACAGTAGAGAATTTTTTCTGAGTTCCAAAATTTGTATTTTTCCTATAAAATTATTTAGAAAAAAGTTATTGTATCTCAAACTTCCATATGTGTGTTTTCAAATGTTTGTTAATCAAAATTAAGTCGAAATTCGAAAAAAATAAAAATGTTAGAACACAGTTAATATTCTTCTCAATAGAAGCTGAAAATTACATGTATTCGTTTTCATTGTAGTCCCTGTATTTTAAGTCCTCGTAAAAGAGTTTCAAACTATGTTTTATGGCAAATTACTATTGACATGTGCTGCTCCCGTGACTAACTGTAGCATTCGGTTACATCACACTCCCCCTCCCCCCGCTCTAGTAGTTATTACCTACGTCGACGTTCGCGAGCTTCGTATACATCGCGTAAAACTTACTTAGTTAAACGAAGTTTAGGGGATACAACGACTTCCTGTAGATTTTTAAGGGTCGTTTTAGACTGAAATCATACCACAATTTTTTTTAAATTTTTCAATCAGTTTTTTATGTTTAGTGTATACAAATTCAATTCAACTAAGTATGACCTATACAATGTAATATTATTAACGCTCGTAAACAATTCTGGAAACCACGACGTTATTTCGGATAATTTATAAAAAAAAAAAAAAACAATAACCGAGATCTGCTGCTTACGGGTGGTGTTTTTTTTGATGAAGGGTTACATTAATAGAATTTATCCGGCCAAGTCCGCCTAAATCAAATCTAGTCCCAAATATTAAATGTTGTAATTATTACTATTTTTTTTTTTTTTTTATTGGACTTTTAAAACGAACGGTTCGTATACACAATTTTCGGTTTTCGTCTCGTCTTTGCTGCAGGTGGGTTTATTATAATTATCCACTGTGCTCCCGTCTCGTCTCGAACACGATTATAATATTATTATTATTATTATTACACTGTCGGTGTTGTTGAAAAATAGTATACTGCTCGTATTGTGGGAAGTCCACGAGTGAGGCGACGGGCGCCGAACTGCGCCCGTCGCGGACGCGCCGCATTGTCGGTATTGAATTCCACGACGGCCCACTAAAAAGGGTCGCGCGTCTTCCGCCTTATTGTCCGCCTCACGACGCGAGTACAAACACTAGAAAACAGCCGCGGTTCGTCGTTCCGCGTCGCCCGGTGTTGTTTTATACAATTGTTATTATTATTATTACTACTATCACTAACTATCACTAACTATATATATATATATCGTCCGTCCGTGTAAATTATATACAGTAAGAGTCGTTTGGTCGCACGCCCGTTGCGGCTCGTCGACGAATTCGGCGTCTGAATCCGGTGAACGCGTTATTCGACCATCGACAGACTGTTGTAAACAATAATACCAAGGTACGCATACGGCAGTACAACACGTAGTTGGAAATGGGCGATCGAGTTTATTGCCGTTTAGTTCTCGGGACCGGGAGCGAGTGAAAATCAATTGAGTGGCTTACGGTGACTGCGCATAGCAAGCCCGTATCCAGGGGGGGGGTTAGGGGTTCAAACACCCCCCGAAATTTTCATAGTAGGTATATATTTATAATATAACAAAGACTAACTACGAACTCTATGTATAATTTATTTCACTAAAAATATTTTAACCCCCCCCCTCCCCCGAAAATTGATCCTGAATACGTGCCTGACGCATAGCAAATCTATTTGAATTCACTGTTACAAACGTAATCGAGATCTTCGTCCGAAGGGTCTGCACTCTTATTGTACCGAAATAAGGGGCTTAGCCCTGTGACATGCGGACCGTACGCAATTATATTGTGGCGTAGCGTGAATGTTGCCGACAACGACACACGCACATTTTAAACGATAAAACACACAATGGCAAATTGCGGTGTATAAAAGTACGAGGATGCCCCGTTACTCTGGACGACATCAGCGCTACCAATAGTCGTATTTACATCCCAACAACATACATACATACGTACACATGTATAGGTATTTTAAACAAATTGTTATACTTTCTATAATCTGTGTTTGCATGTGTGTATGGATGCGGTTATCGCGACGAATGAATCCAGTTCGACAACTCGATGACTTGTTATATTTTAAATTCTGAACGGAGCGAAGAAGCTTATGGTTTTACAAAGATGTTTTTATATTTTTTTCTGTGGACAACTTTCCTATCAACAATTTCGCTCCAATTTATGATAGCACTTTTTCTGAAAAGAAATCGGCGTGGGGAGATACTTTAACAGAGGTCATTTTTCGATTTTCCCAAGAGTTATTCAGCAAATATGAAAAACTGGGAAAAAAAACACGGAAAAACAGGGGAAAACGGGAAAATCGGTACAATAATATGTTTAAAAATTTTTTTAAGGAAAATATATAATACTTTTAAATAATAATTTAGTTATTTTATCATAATATGACACATTAATTGTTGACAAAGCATCATTATCAACTGAACGCTACACAGAATCGTTTTTTCGTTAGCAATGGTGTATCGTTGTCTACATCCGTCCGTAGGACAGCGTTTTGTTCTTGGATGCGTTGAATGTTCTTACTTAATATACAATATGTATAATTAATTTGATAAAGACATAAAGTAGAGTTAAACGGCAGGTGTTTTATGCGACAAGAGAATTCAAATGACAATTGAAAGTAATTTATACAAGAGTGCGGTGATACCGACTGTATTGTATGTTCTGGAGCGTTGGACGGTAGACAGATAAATATAACAAGGAATAAGTTTAGCAGAGATGAGAACAAAAACAAATTAAGAAAAAAAAAAAAAATCACAAGTGGATAATTAAATTTTATGTTTTATTTATTTTTTTATTTAAAATGTTCAAAAATATTCGTATTACAATGACTAATAATATTATTTTGAACTAACTCTGATATAAATGTACCTCCGTCCTATAGTAATAACATAATATTATATCTAATATATTTTCGAAAGGACAAATTTTACAATAATTATTATTATGTTGTTTGGTATATTTTAAATGTTAAATGTGAAATTGTGTTTTTTTCTTTTTTCTAGTAACTTTATCCTATTATTATTATACTTAATGCAATTAAAACTAATTTGTTCCACCGTCTCTTCAGTATCCGCCATAACTGCCATAATTTCCGGATCCTCTGTTTCCTTTTGAAACGTAAAAACAAAAAAAATATATTAATATCCGTGTTATAATATGTTGTTATAAAAAGTAAATTGTTAATGCTTTTGTTTTTTTTTTTTTTTTTTAAATATTAATTAAGGATTTCATTAAAAATTGTAAAAATGTTAATGATTTAAATATACATATACTGAAACTGAGCAACACCAACGCTTACACTGTGTACGTCATCGAACTAAGTTTGTATTCTTACCGTTTCTCTGTTGCAAACGTCAGTACATGACCTACAATGCAAACATCGAATCAAATAAGAAATAGAGCTTAAAAGAGCTAACCAAACTTTCGCCAATATGTTTTAAACTTTTTGCCAAGTCTGTAAAATCCAAGTTTAAATATTGTGTGAAAATTTCAGGTCACTATGAACTCGAACACAATAACCGAATTCGAAATTACAATAAAAAAATAAAGACGAACATACTTCGCTTGTGGATGCAGCCACTTTTGTTGGTGGGAATTCCAGACACCGGAACATACTATATTAATCCAAACACGGTGAACAAATTTGAAACAAAATGGTTAAATTTCATGAGAAAAAAAAAATGCTTATTTTCTAAAAATGTATGAAAGAGGTGGTTCGAATGAATAAAATATTGGCACCCAGATAACAATTGAAATTAATTCGAGATGAACCCTATATCTCGTATTATGTTGGCGATATGGGAAAAAAAATACCTAGCCCTTATACGATTTCGGTCCTGTATTTCGTCTTCTCTGCGNGGGCGCACGCGAAATATCCATTTTCCAAGAGACGTACCCGTCGTAAACGATGTTTATTGCGATAAGTTTGTACAAAACGATGTCTGTCTCTATTCATTTTATATAATAACAAATTTGTCTAACCGAATTTAATAACTCACCCAATTTTGATTTCATAATATTATACCGTGCAATGGAGTTTCACGTATACATAGGTAGTTGTACAAAAATATTGTACCTTATTATTTCACCTAATTTACTTTCCTTTCATCTATCGATCGAAAATGTACCAGATTGGCGGCGTTATTAGGGCTTACGTAACGGGGAGGGGAGGGGGTTAATCAACATGTTGTCATAAAAACACACATGTACAATTTGTTTTTAAGTAAATTTAATTCATAAGTTGTTTAAACAAGTCAACTCGTTGTATTATTATTATATTTAGCCAATTAATTGATATTAATAACAAACAATTCATAAAATTAACATATAATATGGTTATAATAATAGATCCACTTTTCTTGACTTCAGAGGTCCTCGAGGTCCTTTATTTACACATTTTAAACAACTAAGTTATCATAGCTCACAATAATCATTTTGGTTTAATTTTAATCAATTTTCCAAAACAGTTACAAAACCATGAATTTTAAAGAGCCACAATGGTTAAGATAAAAAAAAAACATACCATAGTATAAAGAACGACTAATATTTTTTACCAAGTAATTTCATTGGAAATTGGTTGGCATTAAAAACATAATAATACGTATTAAATTTAGAAAAACTTTATTTCATTAATAATGCATTAACATTATTACGCATTATTAAATAATTATTACCATTTTTTATACAAATATGACATGTTGTTTAATTAGAGTTTAATTAAGACACAAAAAAAAAAAAAAAAAACGCGTCTGTCTAATTAGTGGGATTTTTGACACTGAATTTCTGCGCGCAGTTTATTTAAATCGGGAGGATAAGTCTGCAGTGTAAACGAAAACTATAATCGAATTTCAATTTCAATTCTATGAGTCTAGCTCTAGATCTAGAATGTCTAGATGTAGAATACGAATGCAATTTCCAAAGAGCTACAGATTTCATGTTAAGGAGCCGCAGGTGCCACTGCACTGTAACATAATACGAGCAAAACAAAGTTCAGCCGAGATAACTGCGATGATCGGCCGGTCTTTTGTATTATCGTTACAATGTTATATTTATTGTTCCGTACAAAATATTATAATACGCGTGTAACTTGTTACAATCATATGCAAAAGTGTATGGTGCGGCGACAACAACGACGACGACCAGACGTGTGGACGTTTGAAGGCCGATCGCGTCAAAGTCGTCCGTAACGGGTCTAAAATAAAACGCGCGCGTGTTCGCATAGGTTCGCGGTCGTGTGTTTTCAATGAGATTCCCGCAGCGAGATAATAGTGTTTTTATTATTGTTATTATGTATTATCGTGTTTGATGCGCAGTGACTCCTCGCGTGGCTCAAACGGCTGCGGCCGGGCTGTGATAAAGATTTTATTCTTCCTATTTATAGGTGTACCGCAGTAGTTGAAAACGCGTATTTTCTGTACTGTTATTTTTTTTTTCTTTTTCTCTTTCGTCGGCAGACAGCACCGTTTTGTGCGTGTTATTATAATAATTTCGTACGACTTCACGACGGATCGCACACGTTCCGAAGACGAATTATTATTATCCCGGTTCCTATTATTTATTTACAATATTATTATAATATATGTATTATATTATGTACCGTTGCGTCCGCTCGGGTACCCATTTCGTTCCTATATTATATTATACGATTATTATTATTGTCAAAACCGCATTGTTGTTCATTTTTTTTTTTTTTTTTTTGTA
>CABPRJ010001969.1:79604-92123 GCA_902439185.1 Cinara cedri | reverse complement strand
GGTGTACCGCAGTAGTTGAAAACGCGTATTTTCTGTACTGTTATTTTTTTTTTTTTTTTGTGTACAAATAATATTAAAACGGGGCCCGACCCTCTCCGAATCGAATAACTCGATCACAGTTTATAACGCAGCGACGCGGTATGCAAGAGTAAAATATAATAATAAAATAGCGGTGTTCGTTTTCGTTGTTTATTGCCGTCGCAAAAGTATAAAGAACTTAATATCCGATCTAACGTCGGTGTATGACGGTTAGGGTTTTTTTTTTTTTTTTTTGTATCAAACCGGCTAGCTGCTTTCCTTGTGACAATTTAAATGTACTTAAATATAATACAAATCAAAGAGCCCGTTTTTGCGGCCGCCCCTAAATTGGAATTTTAACATTATTCCTAAGGCGATCATTTGTGTATGTGCGTGTATGTGTGCTAGGGGCATGATTTGAGTTTTTTCAATAGAGATGTTACCTTTGAATCGGGCCGCAATGATAAAATGTTCGATCGCTTCGTTTGCTCGTATTCTTATTTTACATTTTAATATTCAAATACTATAGAAACATATTTTCGTTAAAAAAAGATTGAGTAACTAAATTTTAATATCATACACTTGATGTATGATGTATACTTCACTGTCTATTTGTTGATATTAAAATCACATTGATATCAAGATAGTATTATCTTGTATCTAATCGTGAAGCCATGGTAATAATAGTTATTAACAAAGCTAACAGTTAACCGTGGTAATAATCACCCATTTATCACTCTTACATCTCAAATAGCCGGACCCTGGTAGAGGTGGCCATTGGCAATAGTTTCGGTTTACATTTTATCAAAATTATATAAGTTACATTTTATGTGGGCCAAAAACACATTTTTTTTTTTTTATTTGAAAAAAAGACTGCCAAATTATAGTCTCAATTTCTCGAATGACGCTTCTGTACTTGTGCAATTAGTTTCGTAGTTATTCAAGAAACAAATTGGAGGTACAACAAAAATGCAGCTTCCTATTTAGAATGTTGAAATTCTACTTAGACCGATCTTTTGAAAGTCGTTCACGCACGAAACCCGGTAGTTTTGGAGTCATAATTTGGGAAACTGACTCAAATAAAATTGATTTGGATTTCCAATATGTAATATTGACACTACGTACAGTTTTAGAACAGTATTAATATTATAACAGAGGAAAACGTGCTACTACGCACCTGATTGTCTGAACTCTATAGTGGAAAACAAATCAAATAGAAATACAATTGTTTTCTTTGAATGATACCCTTACACTCAGTGATAATTATGACAGATAAGAGGACGCGTGAAGTAGATAAAAATCTAGTATACAGGGATGGATGAAGGGTGATGAATAGGTATAGGGACATGTGTATAACCAGAGCAAGAGTAGGATAAAGGCGAAGAGTAAAAATAAGAGTTTACAATATTATGAGATTATGTCCTTACTCATAATAGCAGTTGGGAAATGAAAAATTTTTTATGTCATCTTGATTAATTAATCAAGGGAAAGGGTGTTTCGTTATAAACGAGACGATATATTTTGTTTTATCAATTATTATTGTGTCGTATCGATAGGATGACGTGGGTTAGGTTTGGTTAGGATAGATTTTTAAAAATAGCATATACATAATTGATATTTCGTTTTTGTAACCTGGAATCAATTTTAATCAGTTACACTGTTTCGAAACAATTATTTGCTGACAAAAAAAAAAAAACAATAGCTGCAGATTTCGTTCGATCGCATGACTGTTATTATAATAATAATATGATTATATATTTACGACGCGAATATTAAATTTAAATTTCGATCGCGAAGAATTTTATTAGATAATCCATAAACATAAAATAATATATTTTTTTTATTTCGCAGCGTTTTACATTATTTCTACTTCCTGCATACGTGTATAGTGACATACATTGTCACGAACGTCTTATGTCACGTCATTTTCGTCGCTCGTTTCGTGTACAGGACTGGTTTGAAAATCCGATTGGTATACGGAAATTTCGGGTTTTAAGTATTACACGGCGGCGTCGTCGGCATCATACGGTACCGTGCGAAAGTGTGTCGAAATAGTGTCAAACGGTGTTTCTCCGAGTCTATTGTTTTGCGTACTTGCCTATAATGTAGCCGCAGAGAGGAAGAGGCGCGTGTGTGTGTACAATACTATACGACCTGGCTAATTGAATCCCACGTATACCGATTCTAATTACACACATACGGTGGTTTCACTTTATATAATTGTACGTCTATATACAGGCACGCGTGATAGCTATATAGTATATATGTCACCTATTCTGCGCTAGGCGAAACTACATAATATATAATAACGATAGGTTTTTTTTCTTAAATTTTGTTCCGGCCGGGGAAAAACTAAACGGCGAGAAACGATATTTTAGAACGAAAATAACGAACACGAAAAAAAAAAAAAAAAAAAAAAATCGTTTCTGCAACAGTCTCGACAGCGGACCGCGATTCCCGTACAGTTAAATATCCGTCGTTGGTTCGGCCGCGACCTTATAATATAATAATATTTTTGACGAAACCCGAACGCCTTCGCCGCCGGGACGTCGCGCCACTTATTGTATTGTAATTCCGTCGTTATTTATTATTTCTTCCGTGCGTGTTGCAGGATATAAAGGCGTTATTATATACCGCTGAAAACCGCCGCCCATATTATTATTATATGCGGGACTGACATACGAATGATATTTCACTATTCGCTATATCCAATCTTCAGTTTTCGGCGTGAATGGTGGCGCCAAAGGTTTACGCGACAATAATGCGGCGGCTCGCGATAGACGATTAAATTGAATAAAGACTTTAACGCCCGGTCCATTGGCATAATATTTATTATTATCTAACTTATAAATCATGAACGACGGTGATATTTTTTGCAATATTTTTCTTTACCCGGACCGAGATCCGAAGACGTGACGCCCACTTATCGCGGACAAACATAATATTGTGTTATATTCGATAATTTCGGTTTTCGGGGATCGCGTTACAATATAAATGCCATACATTCGTGATCGTAGACCAAATTCGATATTGCAGTTTAGTGGTAAATCGATAAAATTGTACGTTTCTTAATATTCGAGTATAGCGGACAGTATAATATTGTGAAGGAATTTCATAGGTTCAACGATAATAATAATGAACAAAAATAAACCGTACCTTACGGAAAACTAGAGAAAAGGTAAATGACTAATAATTTGTATCTGTTGATTAGTTACATTGAATAATATTCACAAACATTCAAAAATATGAACACCGCGAATAATATGCCTTTTCATTTTTCTGGAGATAAGTGGCAGGTCTCTATTCCAATGCTTTAATTTCCTTCGAATATTAATAACTTCTTAATACAATATGTCCACCTTAACTTTAGTGTGATTAAAGGCATTTTCACTAAAGGGTGTCTTCCTCAATCACTTGTTTATTTAAAGATCCCTGTTTACGTCAGTCATAAACCAGCTGAAATCCTCATTAGTGTTCTTTCTGAATTTCTGACCTTTGGGATTTAATTTGAAGTTCATCATTATAATAATACAATCTCTTAGATTTATTGAAGACATCAAAGGACATCAAAGATTGGGTCATGTATATTATTCTGAGAACTTTTTTTTCGAAAACCTCTAATTCCATAAAGGTATTAGTGTATGGAACGGTAAAAATCAGTACCTGGGTATTTTGATTGGTACAGAATTTATTACACTCGTAACGCCTGTCATTGAAATAGATTAAATAATAATTCGAAATGAGGCAGTACGTGTACAACCGTCGAATATTTTTAATTTAATAAATGTAATGTCTTAAAGAATAGTAGTAATATTAATTTTTGGTGTACAAACCGTTCGTGCAACTCGATTATCATTACAACAACAATAGTTACATTTTAACGTGTCTGTTAAAATCAAAAGGATAATGCAATACAAAATAATATTCTTTGGCCCTAACGGTTTCTCAAAATCCATCTGAACCGGTTGTTTTGTATTTTTTTAAATCGGTTGAAACGAGTCATGTTTCACTCGAGAGTTCTTATAATTGCTTACGAAATATTATATTATTAGGTTTTTATTGAAGTTTATTAATATCGCGAGAAACGAGTTAGTTGATTAATTACTATGATTTACATATTGCGTTTAAATGTCAAGGTGCCGGTTTGTCACGAACGAAAATTTCACGTTTCTATACGTCCTGTCACAATACTGCGTGTACAATGTATATGTATAGGTATTATAAGTATTAAATATATATTACGTGGCCTCGTATATGGTTTACGAAAGCGGATGCGTTTCAAACGAATTTTCAAAATTGGCGATTGAAAAAAGGAAGAAAAAATAGCAATTGAAAAATAATCATACGCCTTCGTTTTATATAACGGCAGCGATGCAATTTTCGACAATGATACGAGTCGAAAAAAAAATATGACATAGTATTCTATTAGTATACATTAGTACAGTGGTTTTCAACGTAACCACAAAAGGGTCACGAGTGATAATTGGGGGTCTCCAAAAACTATAAGTATCATGTGTATACTGTACACATCGTATTATTCAAGTTCTATTAAACGATATTTGAAGAGGTAGTTATAAATGTAAAAAAATAATTAAGGGGGTCGTGATTCGTAAAAGGTTAAAATCCACTGCATTAGTCGAGTAATAAAAATGGTAATTGTTTTTTTATTCTCAGGTATTTTTATCTATTGGGGCCATTTTTATCGAATTTCCCCTGGAAATATAAACTTTTGCATATTGTATCGTGTCTGTTATGTCTTGGACCCAGGGAAAAGAAGTACTAAAGTCAATATTTTTTATAGTTTCTAATATAATAAAATACAATTTTGAAATACATAGTTCACCCTTGTTGACTAATACAAAAAACGGATTACATTAGATAAATTATAAAATCAACAATTTATTCCCTGTATAGCCTTTATTCCCTGAACCAAAAAAAAAAAATATATGTTAATTTTTTTTCCAATAATTATGGCCATTTTTAACGGCTCTTTCTAAACTATTTGAGCTCAAACTGCTATTTTATAAGCGGATTGAAATTATACAAATATTGTTGAATTTAAATATGAATTTTACCACGTTGTATGAGGTATTTTATTGAGCTTTAACCCCGAAATGAAGTAAAATGGATGAAATCTTGTGTATGGTGTTATAGAACCAAGGATGTGTTTTTTGAGGGTTTCAGCTTTCAAACTTCACCCCTATAATTTGTGTGTCTAAATTTTACCACTATTTTTTGCTGTTTACAGGTGTTTATTTTTTGTTCTTTTCTTTAGATTATGTATTTTGAAATTTCGAGGTGATAATTTTTCGGCGGCAGTTAGGTAATATAATATTTTATGTTTTCTCTGAAAACCCAGTCAATTGATAATATTTGGTAAGTATTGGAAGTTGTCTATACATATTATTTTAACCAGGTATATATTTCTCACGTAAGTCGTATGGCAAACCCTGTAATGACTTTTAACTACACTGCTGCTGTGGAAATCAGTTGGTTTCAACTACAGAGATTGAATTTAAAAAAATGACTCACTAAAACGACGTAGTACGATGTAGCACGACAAAATAATAATCTAATAATTCATAAATTGGTATATAATACCAGTGGCGAAACAAACGCGGTCTTTGAGAATCGGTTGTTACACGATGTAGTTTATGATTTAGAAATGGGCGAGTGTTTAATATAAAAATAACTAAATATTAGCTGGTACTTGTTTTCTACTAGTTTAGAAAAATAGTTTGGATATATCGGAGATATTAGGAAATATCGGTGATCGGGTACTGGGATGATTATATGTTAATTCTAGGCTACGTTGGGTTTGTTTCACTAAAGATACTTTATAAAACGTACCATAGAAAGCCGTGACTGTGCGAGTAAACCTGAAGACAGGCACAAAGATATCAAATTATTTTCGAGTTAATCTTCGAGATGTTTGTTTGTGCGATCATCTATGTGTGAATAGTGTATCACGTGATAATAAAGAGTACAAACAGTGTTATAAACACAATTCGTTTCTAATGTACCCGTACACCGTAAACGTGGCATAAACTAATTAATATACACGGATCAATCAATTTGCCCTTTTATAGTAGACTGCTGCAGTTGACCTCAAACCTCTTATCGTATACTAATACAAATAGTGTGAAGGTACCTAATTATACGACAGACATTATGGAAAAGAGACGACGACGTGGGAACGATTATGTTATTATACAACAGCGATGACGGTAATAATCGTTCGGCTAAGTGGACTAGAAGTGTTTTGTGACGAGACGAGTAGTTTTTATAGGATTGTCACGTCGACGTTGTCGTGTAAATAATAGGTAAAATATTCGGATTGATCGTGGTTTTCCGTTGTTTGTCGTGAGAGTTTGGAATATTATTATTTCACTAATGTCGTCCTGAAAATTGACCGTCCGTTTTTTTTTTTTTTTTTTTTTTGCATTAGAATAACTTATATTTAGAAAGTAATCCGTTATGTAACCGCTCGACTTCCTCAGATTTCACCCCGATAATAATTCAGTATGGCACTGGATGGTGGCGACACATCCGCAATAACAGTGTAATTTCTGCGGGACGTTATGTTACAAAGAATAAAAACCTGGAACATCCATGTTCGAAATGTACAAATGTGGAACGTAAACGCTGGGAAAATATAAATCCGGAACCCAGTGGTTTACGGATATCGAATTTTAAATCGTATAATCTGGAAAGTGAAATGTTTAAATAATAATAATCAACCGCTTAGAACTATAACTATAATTTCGTTGAAGTTCAAACATTTTACTTTTCAGATATTATGTACGGATGAGCTTTCGATATCCTCAAACACCTGAAAAGTACTAATCTGGATCCTAGATTTATTTATACCGAATTTATAATTTTTAGACGTGTACATTCAAGATTTGTATAGATACTCATATAGGGATAGCGAAAAATCTACGATTTTCGATGTATTGAAATTTTAATACATCGGAAACACGATATATCGTCAATAATTTTCTCGAAAAGAATCTTATCCATAATAACGTTATAATATGCTCATCACCAAAAAACATTGTATACACTATGCAGTGTTATCAGATTTGGGTGGAAAAAATTGAAGACTATCAAAATTTGGCCATAATTTTAAACATACGATTACGGGTTACGCGCCTGTACAGTCTGTACCGTTATGCTGTGTGGTGTAGACAAAACAGTTTTCCTAGTATAACTCGTCATTATTAATAAAAACTATTTTTGTTTTGTTTTACATTGTACATTTGTAAATATTGGTATTTTTTAAATTTTAAATATAAACGATATCGATACGTCGATATTTAGCATAAAGTATCGATTATCTCGATATATCAGTGAGTTAGGCTGGGTTGCATATAAACATTCATTAACGGTGTATAGAGTTTTTAACTCATTACTGGCCCGTTAAAATAAATTGGGTGTTGCTTGAACGCTCGTTAGCGTTAACGGGTCAGTAAATTCTTAGCTACTGGACCTGTGCTTATAGGACTAATTTTGTGTCTGTAACTTTTACAGATTCGTTAATATAATACGGTGATAATAATTATGATATATTTCTATAACTTCTTTATTTCCAGTTTTAGGACCACTACTATTGTACAGCTTGGATATTTCCTTCCAAGACCGGCTTTTTTTCTATTAACAAGAGTCAGTCTAAAATGTATATTCATATTTACCTTGCTTAGCATACTGTAATTTATAATTAAGTTAACCTGTCAAATAAATACCTAAATATTTTCAAAAATGTCCTTGTGTGAAATCATCAATTTAATAATGTCGATTTTTTTCGTTCAGTAAAGTTTTTCTGCCTTATTTTTGGAGCCATTATCAAAGACCAAATAAATAATATTACAATATAGATTGTGGTTCGAATATTATTATTAATTGACACATGATATCAGTAATCAGTAATAATTGTAATCAAATTAAATGTGGTGTTATTTATTTGATAACCAAGGTTATCAATGAAATACAAAATATTTTTTATGCAACTCGATTTTTTTTTATTCGTACACGCCATTAAAACGTTACAAGCTTGGTTAGTTAAAAAGTCGTTAGTAAAGTTACAGGCTGATCTTTATGCAGCTCACCTTAAGTATCGATACGAAAATAGACAATACATTGACATTAAGTATCGATATATTCGATATATTGTTGCCATCACTGTACCCATATTCACATACCGGACAATGATTTCGGTATAATTGAGTTGGTCGTTTTTACAGATTCCCTATGGTAAATTTATTATGGGTAATGTGTTTCTTTTTGAAGATTCGACGACTAATACGAGTGTAATTTTAATGATCATCTGAGTACCTATGCGTCGGGCATACGCACCTATATATAATATTATAATGACGGTCATTCGATTCACGAATCGAAAATGCCATTATGTTTTGGAAAGAAAACAGCAGAGAGGGTGCGTCAAAATGAACATTCCCGAAACACGTTTATAATTTGATCATTATAATAATGCCGATAATATCAAATTTAATTTGATTACAATGATTACTGAGTAGATCATCATTCGGAACTCGAATCACGCGTAAACAGCTGCTGCGCGCCTCTTAAAAATACACATTTCACCGAAATACGAACCGATATATCCGTTTGATTTTATACACGGTACGTTTTTTCAACGTGTTATAATGACAACGAGCGGTGAATAAATTGTATGGCTTTGTATAATTTTTCCTGAAAACAAACGTGTAACCGAGGCCCGGCTAACCGAAATGCAGATTGTTACAGTAGATAGCGTCAAAATGGATCCGAAGAAGATTTTCATGCCAGGGTTTAAAACGACATGAAATGACAAAAGGCACGTCATTTAATCTTTATTACTCAAGTTCCGTATCCGGGTCGAATTTTGTTCGGTTCAACAATAAGCAAAACAAATTCAGAAATTCAACAAAAAAAAGCTTTGTTTTAATAAGAGTAGGTAATTTGAAAATTTGTCTAACGTTTAACTGTAGCATATCTACCATTCGAAGAAAGCCATAAAGAGAATGGTGTGGGTCAGAGGTCGTATTTGAGGGAATGAGTCCATTTGCTTTCATCTCACCCCACCACTTAAACCCTTGAAAACAAGTAGACTGGAAGGCGTTTTCCATTAGCAAAAAACGATCAACAATAGGTATTATAATAGTTTTTTTGTACTACTTATAATAAAATATCATATCGGAAATGCGTCATTTAAATACGCGATTTCAACGGCGTTTTTTACGTTTTGTACAACACGATCGTCATCGCTACAGCTAAAACAGTAGGTATATGATGGTGTCTAACCCATCTCAGATGGTTCAAAAGGAGTTTTTATCGAATTTTCTATTCAAAATAATAATAACGACAGGATACGCTCAATATTTTTTTTTTATGATTATTATCACTAAGTAAAACTTATGATAGACCTGCTGTTAAATTTTTAAACATCTCTGTTCAGCCATAAGAATGGCATTCACATAAAACCAAATAAAAACGAAAATATCAAATGACTTATAAATAATTCGAAAATGACTAGAATGTTTTGAAAATTTGACTATGTCTAGAAAATACTAATACAATAATATTTGATTAATATAAGTAATTATTTTTAACCGAATTACAATAAAAAAAAATTAATGTAGAAAATAATTAAACCGTTGTTTTCGTAAAATTTTACGTTTTTTCTAAGTTTTTATCCGGGTTTTCCCAATTATTAAAAAATCTATAAAGAAAATTAAAATATGACATTGAAATGCACTTTTTTCCAGTCATGTTCCTGGTGGAAAAAATGATAACAGATCATATTAAAACCAACACATTCAGGGGTGTGCTCAGCTTTTTCTTATGGATGGGGGGGATGAATTATATTTTGTTTTGTTGATAACCATATACATAAATTTACAAAATGTACTTATTGGTATATACATTGATATTTTAGGAGTAGGTAACTCCTAAGTTAGGTAAAAATTACAATGTTAATATGTATATATAATATAATATATATATATTATATACACACTAATATTTTATACTAATATTTTACATAATAACCTCTTTTTTATTTCTTTTATTTAAAGGAAACCTAAATGTTGTATGGATACCATTATCCATATATTTTTAAGTGCCTAAACAGTAAAAGACAAAATTTATGTATACTAGGTAGTAAAAACTGATTTATTTTATCTGAATAATCAGCATCTGATAATCTACAGTTCGTAAATAAGTTTATATTGTTTACAGACATACTTTCAGTCTTAAAAAACTGTTCTAAAATAATGGGGTCGTGTGCATCCACTATTATAGGTAATTAAATATATACCTACCTGTAAGCAACGATAAATATTGCTAACAAAAAAATGATTCTGAGCGGAGTTCAGTCGATAGTGGATGCTTTGGAAACAATATACAATAAATTTTATGTCATATATGGTAAACTAATTAAATAGGCATTATATATTTTCTTCAATTATGTTTGTATAATGTATCGATTTTCACGTTATACCTCCGTTTATTTACGGTTTTTAACATTTGATGAAAAAATTCCTGAGAAAATCGAAAAATTATTTTCTTAAAGTATCTTCCTTGTCAGATTTCCTTTCAGAAAAAGTGCCATCATTGTGAATCGGAGCAAAATTGATTGTAGAAAAGTTGTTCACAGGAAAAAAAATAAAATAAACATCTTTGTAAAACTATATAAGCATCTTCGCTCCACTCAGAATCTAAAATAAAAAACCATTACAAATATTTAAGCAACTAGATATGTGTTTTAATATAAAAGTTTTATTTTAGCACAGCTAAAAATTGCATAACTATAAATACTATTGATAATATATTAATATGCCGATGGTCGCGTTTTATAACATAGATATCAGAATATAATGGACTGACATATTATGATAGTCCATTGGTACCTTTTTTTTTTTATAACGATTATGCATCATCTATAGATAATAACAATTACTATAGTATCTACTAAATATATTTTTTATGTATGATAATGCATGATTAACATAACTAAAAATCAAAACAAACTATGTACTATTTTTTTTTTCCGAGAAACCCGAAACTATCAAGAAACTTCAAACAAATGCATAAAAAGAAAGTTCATGAGGGAATATGAAATCTTCATCCTCTCCCCCGTAAGCATCTCCCCCGTATTTTTCTTTATCGAAATTAAGAAAAATGTACAAAAAAATAAAAATAAAACCGACTTCTCCGATGTACCAGCTATAAAAAAATTTACCACTAGAAATCGTCTCTAGCGTTTATACTTGGAGGAAGTCTTCTAGCTGGAAAGTCGTCTGTAGACAGGAAAGAAAAGCACAAATCGTATTATTATGACTTAGAACCAATAACGCTGCATGCGCCACTCTTCACTTCGAATCGAAATATAGATTTTTTGGACGGTACTATTTGATTCATCGAAAGTTTCCCGAGGAGTCGTTTGTGCAGTGTGAGTAACACTAGGGCGTATTTGCACCACTCAAACGTCAAAGGCGTCTGCGTCGGTGACGTCAAATGTATCGAGTCGAGTGCACTACATAATAATATTATAACGACGAGTCGCACGCGTATTATTATCAAACCGTACTCGTATATTATTATGTGAGGTCGTATTGGATCAGAGCCGTTGTTATACGGGTTACACTTACATTACACTGGTGTAAATCTACCAACGACGCACTCGAACCCTCCCGCCCGCGACCCCTTCCCTCACGGAGAGAGATTTCGCCACTCGGGCACGACATCACGTCGTTCTATATTATCTCACACGTCACACTCGTACGACACGAGACACGCGTTTTTATTTTATTTATTTATTTTTAATATAATATTATATTGTACGAGCGTGCGTGGGACTCTCGAGTCACGTCAATAATGTACCGAGCAACCGCCGTAAACAAAAGCACGTGCCCTCCAAACGAGCCGTTGCACGACGACCACGGGAGTTTCCTCGCCGACCGCGTGACCCGCAGCCGTTCCTTTCTGTTTTCGTATTTACCCGCGAGACGCGACGTTACCTATATTGTTGGGTGGGCAATGCGATGCAACGAAAAGAAAAAAAAAAAAAACAACATACGCGCACACGCGCACATAATCGGCAGCGTTTGTTCGGTATTTTTTCACTCCCCCTTGCTTAAAGGTCCGTTTCGAAAAATTCGCCAGATCCGATCTGACCTCACGGCGAGCCGAAACAATGCGCGGACAGATTAAAAATACAGTGTCGCCGCACTACGATTATTATAATATAGCCGCGATAATAATAATACACGCGCATATTGTTCGCGACCGTAATACTAACACCGGCTTGCGTAATCGTGGCCGACGGCTATTGTTTTTGCGCCGCGGTGTTTCAGTTTATTATTTATTTATTTTTTTTTTTTTTTTTTTTTTTATAACAGTAGCGGTGTTGCTAAGTTAATAGCCTAACATAATCCATTGAAGTTTTGAACTATAAAACATGTTAGTTTTTCGTACTGAAACTAATGGCTAATATTGCGT
>CABPRJ010001969.1:43021-79529 GCA_902439185.1 Cinara cedri | reverse complement strand
ATGAGTTTTTGTTTTTTTTTTTTTTTTTATAACAGTAGCGGTGTTGCTAAGTTAATAGCCTAACATAATCCATTGAAGTTTTGAACTATAAAACATGTTAGTTTTTCGTACTGAAACTAATGGCTAATATTGCGTAGGTATTTAATATACACTATACAGCACTTCCTTCCTCAAACAATTCCTAAATACACCGCCGCTTCGATATTACTATTGTTCAACAATTCACGTCTCTATTTTGAGTACAATGTCAATTTATCTGCAGTTTTGAAATTTTTGGAAATCTTCCGTGGAAAAACGTTTTAAATATAAAATATCATGGGTATCACGGGTAAAAATTCAGCTTCTTTCAAGTCTTTTTAGATCAGTTGAATCTAAAATTTTAAAGTAAAAAGAAACTATCGCCAAATATGGATAGATACCCTGGTTTGGGCCGTACCTACCTCCGATACAAATATCTAAAATCCAACCGTATTTAGATACTTATTTTCAGTATGATGTTCATAAAGGCATTCGAAGGTGGGATAAGCTGGGGTATTTTCCTCCTTTTCGGAAAATAATTAAAAATTAGATGTAAAGATGTATAAAGCCTGTATATAATTATCATCGCTCAGCGCTCAGCTCAGACTGTAGAACCCGGAGCCTGGGAAAAGTATCTGTATACGGACGGACGGACTGAAAACCATCGTCATTTTGTGTTTATTATTATTATCATTTTTTTTAATTTTTTTATAAAACGTTCGCTAAAAATTCCCAATCGAATACCGTTTATTTGTTATTTACGCCGAACGGTAATATTCCGTTTTCCGATTTGAAATTCCTACACCCATACGATTTTGCAGCAACAATGTATACGATTTATCGGCTATGTAGTAACGCAATACGCGGGGCTGCCACGGGTATAACGAGCAAAATATATTCACTATTGTCTCTACGCGTTTGACCAAATCGTTCGAATAGCATTCGGTCCGGCTATAATATAGGTACCTGTACAGGTATACCCACCTAATTTTATTGCGACTCCGGTCGTCGGTGAGATTTAAATAACGACCAATTTTAAAAGTGTACAAACGCACGCCGACTTTTTAATAACGAACACTGCGTGGCCATACTTGTAAAAGTTAATCACTCGACCGGTAAAAACAAAACATTATTCGCCACCTAGCTGCGGCCGCGAACGTAAGTTCGAAATCTGACTGTGTTTACAATAATAATAATAATAATAATTTATTCACGTGATAACAGTATAGATTTCATCATTTAAATACTATACGCCCACAGGTTTTCGATTCGGAACGATGTCGTTTCAAACCTATTTTCGAAGTAAAAACACTCGAGAATTATATTGTGTAATACATCGTGTACTGCAGTAGAACTCTTTCACGTACCCTTTATGGCACGGTTTCAGGTCTATAGCCAATGTTCTCGGCCATCCTCAGTTTGAAAAGCTGCTTGACGTCGGTACGCAGTTTTTTGCCGGATCCAACGTGTCGATCTAACACCGACAGATTGAGTCGATACGTGACAGACGGACGCCGCCGCGCTACTACTGATAATAAGAGTCACGCCACTCAAAACAAAGGACGCCTAGGTATAATGAAAGGTCGTAATACATTGTACAATAGTAATATTATAATACAATAATATTGATGGTACTAGTGGCGGATTTACGAGACCCCCTGGTTTGAAACCCAACAGACACCGAAATAATATTTTTAATCAAAACAACTTTATTTGCTATTTATCCCGGACTATTACCGGCTATTTGTTCCTACGCACAATTTTCTTTCCCTGTCATAATATTATTATGTCTACTTTCTAGTCTTCCCGTGGGTCTCTATATCCCCGATCGAGTATGGATTTTCGTCGTCGAATCGGATCGTATTCGAACCTCGAGCTGTTATAGTCGCCCGTAACGGATTTCTGCAACTGTTTTATTGTATTCGATTTTGCGAATATTTCCGTATCTCTTTGTCAGATCCATAACATTATTATAATCTCATGTCATACGTTTATGTCCTGCCATAGTTTCTCTCTGCGCGGATTATCGAGGACCTATCCTTAAAAAAGTATAATTCGTTTATTATAATATATATTATAACGCGTAAAACACGTAAAACTGATAGATTTCAAACAGAAGAAGAAGGAGAAGAAAATCACCCGGTCGAATTGAGGACGTTCAACTGCCGTAATCAAAGATGTACAATGATTTAGTACCTCGTATTTTCACCGGTCCGTTTCTGACGAGGCTGCTAACGCGCGTTGATTATTTAATCGTTTTCTTATATTATTATATTATGCATTTTAACGGCGTGTATTGAAGTTTACTTATTTTAATGGACTCGGTACGTATGATGTAAACTGATTATTTCACGCTGAGTTTTCTCGACGGCCGACGGGTATACTTATCGTTCTGTTGTGATTCATCAATAACGGACAGAACGTATACCGAATAACGATGTTACAAAATGTTAAAGTAAAACTATTCCTGAAGTTGACGTTTAAAGCAATTATCTTAGTCAACAACTTGTTTACGAACGCCCAAAAGAAAAAAAAGCCTAATTTCGTAAAATGCCAATAAATGTTTAAATTATAGTAAAATCGGCATTTTTAGAACATAAAAAAATCAGTACTCTTTTGTTAACAAAATGCTTCCCGAGAAAATTAAAAAAAAAAAAAATGTACAGTACTTATTGAATAAAATGCACTGTTACTGAGAATCGAATAAACTAAATAAATTCAAAAATGACAAATGCCTATAAATGTCTAAAAAATCACCAAAATATTTTCAAAATGTTACCGCGTCTAGAAAAAGTTAATATAAGTGTTCGGTGAGGTACCTGTAAAAATTTGGAATGTAAAAACCTTGAATGTACAAATCTGTAACGTACAATTCTTGAAAATACAAATCTAGAAAGTACAAACCTAGAAAGTACAAATATTGAATCCAGGGTTTTACGGTTATCGAAATTTGAACCGTACAAACCTGGAATGTGAAAGTCTGAAATGTACAATTCTTGAAAAATAATTTTCTACTAATCCAATTTGACCAACTTCGAGTAAAAAAAAATCCGAATTTCTATATAAAATATTATATATACATATATATATTCACTATCCACATTTTTCAAATTTTGTCTACGCACCATATAATACTTAATAATTGTTTTGTAAAAAAAAATTATATGGTAGCCGTTCTCTATCACTGATAAGACCTTCTAGAAAGTTAATGTCCCAAGCGTAACAATAAAACCTATTACCTTTTTCGATATAAATTAAGGTAGGGTTAATATGTTGTTTTTGCTTATAATTTTTAAAAGAGTGGCTTTTGGTAACGGACGGGTATGTTTTCGGTTTAAAAGTTGGATTAATAAAAAATTATTTTTCAAGATTTGTACATTCCTGGTTTATACGGTTCAGATTTCGATAACCCTAAAACCGTGGATTCGAGAACTGTACTTTCCATATTTCTGCTCTCCAGATAAGTATTTTCAAGAATTATACGTTCCAGATTTATACATTCAAGGTTTGTGCATTCTAGATTTTTACGCGCTCCCGTTCTTAAACACTAATTAGATGATTTTTTCATTATAAGAAAAAATACTACACTTGAATTTTGATTCACTTGTGATTGAATTTTGGTGCGAGATTTCTGATAATAAAAAAAAATCATTAGATACGTTTAAAATAATGAAACTTTATTCTTTGGAATTTTTGATTGGAGCAAAATTTCTGGCGGAAAAGATATTTACAAATGGGAAAAATAATTTTGGTAAATTTTTAAAATAAAAGTACAATCAGGCGAAAAATCATTATTCGTTAAGGTAAAATTTATAAAAAAAATCGGAACATTTTCACTAACCGAAGAGGTGTTTGTTTTGAGAAAACTAAAAAAAAATGTTTAAAAAAAAAATTGCCAACGGCACGTAGTGTTCCCAAGCGGTCACCCATCCAAGTACTAGCTACGCCCGACGTTGCTTAACTTCAGTGATCGGACGAGAACTGGTGTATTCAACGTGGTATGGTCGTTGGCGAAAGAACGGTTGTATTTAGTTGAATATAAGTATTTTATACTGCTCACTGTGAAAAATGCGAATATTCATATTACAATTAATTTTTTGGCAAAACATTTTAATTTGATATTTCCGAAAAAAAATTAAAGATAGCCATGTTTGTGGAGTTTATTTTTCTGATTTTTCTGATTTTCTGATGTTCAGAAAAGAAAAGCGTATAGTCAATGTTAACCGTAATAATAATAATCAATTAAATAATGCGATTACAACCTGCTGCATAATTTTAAGTACTTTTTTCTGAACTTTAAACAATTATCAACATTTTCAGAAAAATGAACTATCATCAAACTTTTCTAAATTAATAAAATAAAAAGTAATTTTTTTTAAGTTTTCTATCAAAGCATAAAAAATTAATTGAAATATAAATATTTGCATTCCTTATTACAGTATGTAATATAAAAATCATAGAATTTGATTATCTCTATTATCTCCGGAGATATTACAATGGGTAGAACTTCGTGGTGCATCTTGTATATACATTATAAAAACAAATTAAAAAACAGTAAATAATATTTCGTATGATTTCGGCGGATGAATTAAACTTTACACACTGCAAAGTATCGCGTTTACATACAATTTATAGATTTGCGCAGTCGACTAAATGTGTTTAAGTTGAACGGACCCTGACCCGTTACGCAATCTGGTGTGCGTAAACCTATTCACTGCAGTAATAAATTGTTTAGTACCTACAGAACGCATAGCCAAAAAACAATGGGCACGGACATTTTTCGTTGGCAACGCCACTTTGTTGCAGAATTATACCGGTCTTCCAAATAATATTATAATGGCTTACGAAATCTCACGTGTATATAGGTTGGGTAAATAGGCAATTGTATAATATAATATTGAGTTTCCTCCTCCCCCCCCACGAACAAACCGTCCGACCGTTGTATAATAAACGTAAATAGATATTATAAAACACATTTTTGTACGGTATATTATGTTGAAATATTGTTGTGTTCGTTCGTACTACGATGTGTGCTTTTTATGGTTGTTGTTTTTCTTTTTTAAAAATCTTTTTGTAAAATTTTGCCCGAATTTTCTAATTTCTCTATTACTTTAGTACCGACCTTAGTAGTAACCCAACCTAACCAGTGAAATAAAAAATGTTCACGTAAAAAAAGATTAAAATAAAAATCGCGTATTAATTCAATGATCAATTGACAAAATACAAAAAAAAAAACAAACAAAATCGAATAGATACAACATCCGAGTTTCAATCATTATATGACTCAATAGCTGCGTTTTCCGTCGAAATCGATTTGTACTTTATAGGCATAGGTACTCTCGATATTCGACGAAAACACACTCACTGATTACACCGCCCTAATCGTTCACTGCAACTGCACAGTGCACCTTCTAAATTGAAATTATTGGTAGATTTTCGTGTTCGATAAAATAATATATTACGAATCATTCGCGTGTGTGTTACGACATATGTATCATAGCCATTAAAATTCGTATTACGACATTCGATTGATTCGTTAACGCCGTAGTTGTGACAATAAATATAACTCGCGACTCTACGGGTCATACATTTCTGATTCGGTCTAGTAAAACGGAGAAAAAAATATTTATGTATCGAACGCAAACTCGCATACGTAATGTGAAAGTGTAATGTAGTTTGATTTTTTTTTCAACCATATTCTCGGAGGATTTTTAGTGAATTCAATATTACCGTGAAGTCGCCCCGTCACCAACCATATCGGAAATCAACGAAACTAATGTAAATATTGTAGGCGGAAAGTTGGGAACGGTGCAACTCGTTCCGTTGCGCACATGTACAAATTTCTACCTGCAACTCGATGGCTCGTTTGCGCACAATAAAAATACGTTTTACCCGCACTGGAAGTTCCACACCGCAATGTATACAATACACTCAGTACAACACACATAAATCGTTTACCTATCGTAAAATGTGATGTCAAAAAAATTATTAAGAAGATAAGATACAAAAATCGATAAATCAAATATAATCTCGTAGATAGGACAAAACTCGAAAGTTTAAATTTGTTTTCAATCAGTTGTTCGACAGCAACTAGATGTGAACAGAGTGTAACTAGTGACTACACACAAATATCAGTGTCTATGGATATTCAAGATTGTAATATTTTTGAATTCTCGAACACACACACACACACACACACACACACATTTTTAATCACGTCTGTGGAAAACAGATAGTCCCAAGCCTGTATTAAAGTGAGAAGGGAAATGTGCTTTTTTGCGAAAACGAGTCGTAAAAAAGGTAAATGTGCGCAAACGAGTTGCACCTGTTAGAAAGATAGGATATAAACGAGAATTGAATGTATATCTGTAAGCAACGATTAACCATTGCCAGGTAACGAAAAAACGATTCTGGGTGTAGTTCGGTTGAAAAATGTCGGTTTGTCAACAATATATATACATGTCATACTTTGGTAAAATAATTGCTCCATTTAGAATCTAAAATTCAATTCTCAAACTACTCGTATCTGTACATAAGACTTTGTTTCACCAAATTTCCGTAGACTTTTAGACTTGCAATTATTTGCTAATTGTAAGGAATCGGTCGACACCAATTTCGATTCTACGGGTTAAATTGGATGGTCTACGACAGTGGTTTTCAACCTGTGCGTCGCGGATCCCTGGAGGCGACGTGGTTTATTATTTATAGAGCCGTGTCTATTAGTAAATTATAGTACAGTAACACAGTAAATTTGTTTATTTTAATTTTTATTATTATCGTTATTCGTAAGAAAGCCGCTAATTTGGTTTCCGAAATCAGATGAGCCGTGGACCCAAGAAGGTTGAAACCACTGGGTTATATAATTATGTTAGTTTTTGTTTTTTTCATATTGATTCCGAGAAAAAAATTGAAAATACTCTCTATTTGAAAATCGGCTACATATAACCGCTGTGGTTAATCTCTATAAATGCCACTTGGCAGCCATAATTTAAACATTTCCAAAGTATATAGGTAAATTGGTGAATTTATTGATATTATCGTACGGCAATGATAACTATATTTTAAATTATCGTAAATTTCGACAAATTGTAGAAAATAATCATTTTTAATACCAACATTTTGTTTCAAAACAAATGTATAAAATAGCTCTATGATTTTGAAAAAAAAAAATAAATATCAAACATATAAATAATAACGCAAAGTTATGGAAATTATTTCGAAAAAGAAAAACTTAAAAATATTGAACAGAACAAAAGTTATTGCGTTTATCAGATCACCGTAGAACATCTTATGTATTTATAAATAATTAGTCAAGATAAAAGAAAGTTGGTTTTCGCAAAAGGGTATGAGGAGTAAATTATTCATTTTTTTTTTCGTCTCTAAAATATTAATCGAAAAATAACAATTAATTTGTAAAAACACAACGCTGAGTACAAAATAGAAGTGAAGAATTTATTTATTATCAATGGACCATTAAAAAAAAAATAATAATAATAAAAAAACATAAACGAACAAATAATTGATAATGAAATAAATACAACAGGAGAAAATTATACACAATCGAACAAAAATATTAATAATGAAATATAAATAACAATTGAAAATTATAGATGAAAATTTAAACATAAGCGAACAAATTATTAATGATAAAATAAATAAAAGGGAGGTACAATTAGCTCCATATAAAGTGTCGTTTGCCGGATTGGCGTCACTTAAACGGTCCTCACTGTTGTGGGCGTGATATCGGAAAAATAGAACTGTGAAAATGCCGCGATTATTACGATTATCATAGTTTTACCATGTCGAGTTCCGTGTAGAAATGTCGGAATGAATTTCCAGTGCCTAAAATTGTGTATAATACGACATACACTGTGTACTATGAAATTGTTTTGAATATATTAATGTGTAAAAAGAAAAAAAAACTAAATCGCTAGGTTGATTCCATTGAGAACATTTCAAAACGACGTCTTAGAGGTATGCACGATATTTTATTTTTTCATTTTTTCTAAAAATGGGCTGTTCGTTCTCACACGATAATACATAGATAAACAAATATAAATCGAAATTAGTTTGCGAGCGGTTTTTTTCCCCCATGAATCGATCAAAAATGATCAAAATGATCAAAAAAAAATCCCTCCCTCCCGATCAAAACTTAAATTACGCCATTTTCGAGGAGGGTGAAGGTACCCATGAGATCTGCGGTACGGTCTCATAAACACAAAGTGTGCGGTACGAAAAACTATATATTTGAGCATCCGGTTATTTCGCTACATGCGGCCGTTTGGGGTTGAACCGCCGCCGCAGACGGTGAATACGAAAACGCGCAGACGTTATCTCGACGAAAAAACAAAAACAAAAAAAAAAAAAAATAAACAAATATCGCACCTACCTATCGTACCTATCACTGAACGAAACCGTAATACAGTTTTCGGACGTTCGGCTTCGAACAATTTTAATACACCGACGTATATATTCTCCTCGTCGTCCTCGCGGTCGGTATGCGTGTGGTGCAGCCGCCCGGCAACGTGTAGGCGTGTGTTATTTTAATGTTGTATACGCACTCGAAATCGTCGAGGCTAACGTTTCGAAAAGAATAAGAAAATACCCGGGCAGGGAACACCGTCGTCGGTTCAATGGTTCCGAAACCCGTACAGGTTTGTGCGCCGAGCGGCCGACGGCCGAGACTCGGAATTTACTTCGGTACGCGGTTTCGCGCGACGGCGTTTTGATTGATGCAAATTACAAATCCGTATAATTATCGCGATTGCGCGTACCGATCTCGATAATATTGGCCCGACCATGGGCGTTCTCACGGTTGGGGGGATATGGGGGATTGATCCTTCTCCCGTGGTCTCTTTTTTATTATTTTTTTTTTTTTTAGTAATACGGAGTTTCGTTTTTAACTGATATTTAATAATAATAATGGAATATACAAACATAATCAATAATCGGTTTTCTGACTAGTTGCCGTTTTCCACAATGTTCGCATACAGATTACAAACCGCGTTTGTATTTTGTACATCTGTGGTTATAGATTAATTATCCTTATCGCGGGTCTGGTTTTATAATAAGCTGAGTTCGTATATAATAATTGATATAAATCAGCGGTTTTCAACCTGCGCGTCGCGGCTCCCAGGGACGTCGTGGTTTAGTGTCAAGGGAACCGCGTCTACAGTAAATATAGTAGAGTAGGTAATACAGTAAAATATTTATTTACCTATTTTAATTTTTTATTATTATTCTCCCACCCTTAAAATATGCTATTTTTGTGCAAAATAAATTTGATTATTTTTACATATACGAATTCGGTGTCATGAATCGTAAAGATATCTTATGTGAAATCCGACCTCTAATTAAAACAGTTTAAAATATAGAACAAAACATTAGGGATAAGGGTTATCGTATACAAATGAATATGAAACCGATTACCCTTATCCCTTCCCTACTCCGTCGGTTAACATTTCAAACTGTTAACTGATAAACTGATAAATCATATCGAAATATTACGAATTTATTTTTGTCGAATCTAGTGCAAAAAGCGAACGTTTTTTACTTTGAAAATCATTGGTTTATAGTGGTTTGTTAAGGTGTACGATTTAAGGGTAAATAGATAAAAATATCGTAAATATTATCATTTAGAAATTCAATAAAAATCGATTTTACTCAAAATCTCCTGTTCGGGACCGCGTAAAAAAAAGTAAAATAAATCATCCTGTATAACATTATTACCCAATACTAAATGATTATTTCTTATGGTAATTTATTCGGTCAAAGACACAGCGAACTATTCTATTTTGAAATAGTAAAAATATCTGAATAATATTTTATGCATTTTTGGCTTTCGTTTATATGGTTGACGAAATAAAATTAAAATACATAATATATAGTGTATAATTTTACGCGATATTATTTCGTAACGGAATCGGACGTGTGTGATGTTTTTTGTCGGCAACATTTTTTTTTTTTTTTTGTTAAATCTAGAAACCTTAAAATTAATAGCTTATTAATATTTATCGCGTATAATATTCGTAAAATCCGTCTGTGTCGGTTCAGTATAGTTATAATGAATAATATTATTGTAACAAAATTGTACTGAAAATAAATATTGTTCCGGGCCGATTTGTACTGCGGTTGTCCGGGATAAACAAAACCGTTTAATTTCGTTGAAAATCAGAATTATAATTATACCTTTTCCACCGTATAAAAAAACAACTAATCACGGGGGAATAAATACGTAATAATTTATGCATACCGAAATTATCAAAATATTATTGCTAACTGATAACGAAGAAAGTAGTTATTTATCAAAATACACATATTGTCTCGATCCACTTCAATGCTGCCCTTCAATTTTATATTAGGTAATTTCAGATTTAAATACTTAGAAAGTATTCGGTGCATAATTATTTCATACTTTATTTCAACATTTAATAATTATCTCTGATGACATTAAAATCATCCGGGAACATAAAAGTCCAAATGTTGATCACAGATTATACCTATCTACTTATCTATAAGGGTGGATTAAGGCACGAACAAAGTGTATATGAATAATTTTTCGATATTTTGACATTTTTTTTCCCCAGAGATCAATCAAGTTCCATTCCAAGTAGACTAAATTTAGACTATATCAAATTCCCAAGTTGACCTCCCTCTAAAAATACCCAACCATTCAAAACCTGACCTAGCTACTCGTTGAAGTAATAATTATTATTTAGGTTTATTCGGTTTCTAATATGATTATCGCCCGTTTTACAGATCACAGTACCGATATCCATCAGCTCTATATCTCTAGTTATCGCCTGCACAGTTTTCCAATTCGGTACGCTTCATAAAACTTCCACGTCATGTTTTTCATCCTGACTGGTTTTTACCTCATCCTCGGCCTTCCTCAAGATATTTTCTCGCTGTTCCAGCAATAACTGTTTTTACGGGTTAGCAGTGGGTTTTTACTTATCCGTGTATGTTTCTTGGTGTCCAACCAATCGCAGTCAGACTAGTCAAAACCATTTATTATGGCTTTTCAATGTCTCTGCAGGCCACACGAAATTGTCCGCTATTATAGCTCACCTCTATTAATTTCTATTACAATTTTATACTTATATTATGAATAAATTCTGGATTTTGAACTTTTTGCTCTCTTGGCATTGCCACTGCTCTGTTCGCAATCTTCTTTTTTCAATAATCTCTCTAAAATATTATTTTCTCCAAATTTTATCAGCTGTAGCTCTCTGCTGTTTTTCTTTCCTGTACCGCAAATTCATGTTCGGCCGTTTATCTGCAACAGCGGCCAAGTTTCAGATCTGTACAGTATCACTGCAAGTCGCATTAAAGGTCGATAATGTAATATTATTACAGGTGATAATATTTTATTAGAACAACCGATGATAATGTTTTTCTTTTTTCGGTTTTATAGTAATATGTTCGATAACGCTATTATTTTATTATAACTATGCTATTAACACAAGTATAATATTTTAATAACAAAATCGTGTGAAACGTTGAAAACAACGTCGGAACACGCGTTTATTTTTTTTTTTTATATAACAAGCCGTGTTCGATAAAAAATAATGATATCCCATAGGTAAGTGCCTATACCATTAACCTAAGCAGTTTACACGCGTAATTTACAATAAACAAAAAGAAACATTAGTTATTACGTAACGGGCGAGCGGGGTTTTATTTTTATTTTTTTTTGTTCGCTTTAAATCGACTTTTATTTGTTTTTGCGAGTATATGTACATATATCAACACCGTTGAAACGTGACATATTTTATTGTTATTATTGCGTTGCTCGTGTTTGATAATAATATATGTTTATGTGCGTCGTAGGGACCTATTACAAGTGCGGCACACGCGTTGCGATAATAATTTACCCCGTCGCACGAGTCGTATACATTATCAATATCGTAAGATAGAGTTATATTTCCAGGGCAACACATGCGTGGGCCGCAGTTGGTTTGCTTTTGTTCCGTTTTTTGCGATCCTCGCATGTGACGAGAGTGCGTGAAATAGCCGTTAATGTCGTATTATACGACCGGCAAAGATAAATAAAAAAATAAAAATTTTAAAATATCTATGCGCATGTCATACAACAGATAATATTGACAGAACAGTACCGTATCTGTGCGTCCGTATCCCCAGGACTGGAAAATCGATTGATGTACATTATTATTTTACATTCGGCACGTTTGTAAACAAAAAAATTTCGTTTGTAATAAACTCCGAAAAAAAAACAACAAAACCATTAGAATTTCAAAATCAGTGGTGCTTAAAAAACTAGGTACTTGCATAAACCCGCCAGCCGACACCTATCGTAAACTTTTGCAAACGACTTGCAAACGCAAAGTAAAATAATAATGTTCGTTTTTTTGAATTGAAAGAGAGGACGCCGATGAAATCGACGGTTGACGAAACCCGTTTTGTATTTTTTCAATTATAAAATAATAAAGTTATAATTAGTTTACCGTTTGGATCCGTCTATTATTATTCTCGATTTTACCCAATCGAACTGTCAAAACAATTTAAATCAGTGTACATTCATAATGATGAACGGATATTTATTTTCTGCTTAAAAAACCTTTATTTATAAAAACGATTTCCCGGTAAGCCATTAACAGAAACGCATTTCTCTCCGACGCTGCGGGACGTACGCCGGCCGATTTTGATTTTGCGTTTTTCTTTTCTTTTTTTTTCTGTCCATCGATTTCTGGTGTACGCGCGGCGGCGAAAATTCGCCCGTTTTTTCGCTCTCGACGCCGAACCGACGTTTTCGCGTTGACTATAGCGGTTACAATACGAACTATGATTATAATGTATTCCGCAAACACATTACACACACACACACACGCACGCACCGGCTGTCTACATTATAGTACGGTTTCAACCGTCTCACGACAACTAATAATGGTATAATACAATATTATATACACCTATTATACAAGCGTGTGTGTGTGTGTATATTCGGTCGTGTCGAGTTTTCTCTCGTGCCGAAGAGGCTAATATAATAAAATATCGGCACGACGACGACGCGTTAAAAAAACCCGCGCCGAATCCGCGTGCGGCGCATAATGGTGTAACGGTTATTGCTCGCGTAGGAGCGGACCGCACAAAAAGACACCTATAATCGTATAAACGTCCGTCGTTACAGTTTACCGCTAAATTTTCACGAACCGTCGGTTACGGGCCAGCTCTGTTATACGAAGCGCGCGCGCCCGTTCGGTAGAACGTTCACAGACTTTGGCGGCGGGCCTGAAACAAAATCGTCGTCATTACCACAATATTCGCCTAATGATTTAGTACCGCCGCACGGCGCACGCCGACCGTCGCGCGTCCGGCCGACCAACACGAACAAATAGTTTTTCACGACCGTTTTCATTCGCCGACCACAAGATCGTCCGATAAGGAAACGAAATATTGTATTCGGATGCGCACAAGCCCGCACAGTCATCGCCGTCTTCTTCTTTCCGGGGTCGTCGGCCATTAGAACCGGCCCGTCGCACGCCAATATCATCAAATTTTCCCCCCGGTCTAGCAGATCAGTCTGACACTATGTTTAAAGATTTTCACGCTTCTTTTCTTCGTCCGTCTTAAACGGGACCACGGGGGCATCCATGGAGTGTCTTTTTTTCGGGGTTCTCTTCCGTTGCCACGCTTTACGTTTAGTGGGTTCCAAATGTTTCAAGCGTACAGTCCTGTCCACCGTGATCTTGCACTCTGGATTGTAACTGTAATATGTTATGATTTTGGAAGAGCCCATTTAGCTCGTTGTTTTTTCTTATTATCCATTAATCGGTTTCCTTATCTTTTATTGATGCAGACATTTCCCCGGAGATTTTCCTTTCTCTCAATTGCCGTATATCTACTCCAGATAACGTACGCTGCCAGTGCAACCTATGTTTTTCAAAAAGATTATGTTAATATTGTTGATGTATCTAAACCGGCGATGGTTTTTGCGTTGTAGGTTTTGGGTATACATTAAGTGCACTATAACGTCCTTGAAGCGGTTTAGGTTTGGACCAAAAGTGGGTTATGTTTTATAAAAACTCCGAGTACTTACTAAAGCTTCAAAAATCAACTAGGTTACATATACGTTTGGACAGAACTCGGATAGGATTCGTAAATATTACGCTATTCGGGGAACGCGTAACAATGAAACGTTTAAATTAGACCGTTCATCTGTGTAGCAGAGGGTTTAGCAGCACGTGACAACGCGAACGGGCCCTTAAACTACTAGACGATGATGTCGAAAGTGTATCGTATACGAAATATTTTAATTTCGCGCGGTGTTTAATGTACGTTATAATATTATTGAATTTCACCACTCGAGCAGGGTTTTTAATAATAATAATATAAATATTATCAGTGGAAATTAACACTAGTGCTCCCCGTTTCGCGTAAACATTCTTCGAATCTATAAAACCGTGTACTTGAAAAATTCGTATTCGCGAATTTTATAATTATTCAACATTTACTTTAAGTGCATAATATTGTTAACACATTCAATTTGATAATGAAATAAATGTAAATTTAAAATTATACGAAATCCACAGTCAAATATGTAGCACCGCGCAGTACGTTATCGCCTAAACAATATATTTTCGTGAATGTGTATTGAATATACTTGAGTACTTACATGTATTTCATTCACGTGTTCCGTTTTCACGTACCTACGTACAAACTCACGTTTTCTGCCGAGACCTCTCTAGTCGACACCGATAGTCAAAATAATTAGTCTCCGCCGTCGTGCGTTTTGTCCAAAAATATAAACGTAAGTATATAATATTTGTTGTTTTCTTCGCTTCCAGTCGCTTACTGCTCTCTCGCTCGCTCAATATCTCCCTCTCTATGTCCGCGTCTGTCGCCAGCTATAGGTATAATACGTATTATACGAGTTAGGTATGTGCGTTTAGCTCTCGCCAGATAGGTGTTATGAAATATCGGCCTGAGTCGTGACGTCCTAGTTTATATTTTATTATTTTTCATTATTATTATTATTATTATTATTGTTTGACCGCGAGGTCGTGAGGCACAAAACAAAGGGAACCCGACGCGATTCGATTTCGCGCGCGCCCGCCCGTCAGTTGACTTCTCGGCCGGCCAAGGACGCAATTTCCCGTCGGAATTCTCCAAAAAGCCAGAGATATGAACAGACGGTTATATTAAATAGTTATAAAATGATACACATGTTAACAATAAGTCCCGAAAATGAGATACGTGTTACATTTGTAACCGATCTCGAGTAGCTTGAAATTTTCCCAGGTAGGCCCGATGTGAATAAATCTGGACCTAGCAGCTGGCTACGTTACTGATCCCGAATAATTATATTGTCCAGCTGATAAATAGGATAGGTGTGCCAGTGTTGAAGGTGAGATGTTGGAATGGTAGAATGCATAGTTATTAAATTTAATGTACATCTGTACGCAACGATAAAACATTGTCAATAGAAAATTTCCACGAAGTTCGGTTAGATATGTTTTGAATAAATTGCCGTAATTTTTATTATTTTTTAAAATGTTGATTTTAAACGTTTATAATATATACATACACATAAAAAAAAACTACTTGATTACGCTCAATTTTTTTTTTCATTACCACTGAGTAAAACTCATTACGAATCTCTTGATAAATATACAATCATTTCTGTTTGGCCAAACAGCGTTATTCACATAAAAAACAGATAAAACTTAACGAGAAATTTAATAAGCATGAAACCATAATATAATAGCATACGTATATGACTTTAAAGCCAATTATACAAAAAAAAAAAAAAAAAAACTGTAGGCCGAAAATGCATTAATTATTAATTGGAATCTTAAGTATTCGATTCCTTAAATTTAAATATAAAAAAATACATAAAAACTAATAGTAAAATTGAATTTAGTAGAAATATATGTCAAACATTATTATTTGATCTGTAAAATATTTGTAAACTGTATGTTACGAAGATAATGATTGTATCTAAATGTTTTCATAATAATTAGACATAATTATGGTCTTTTAATTTATTTTTTTTCTCGTTGTTTTTGCCGTTATATTTATTTACATTATACGAGATGTGAATAATATTAGTAAATTTAACGAAATCATCATAATAACTCACTACTTCCAACCCAAGCTTACTTATAAGAGATATAAACCATAATAATGCGTGAATTGTACTATTATAAATAGTTAAAAATTGTCATTAAATAAATTTAAAAAAACTATAATGAAAATTATAGTCCACAGAGGAAATATATACGTTAATTTAATAAAAAAACTAAAAAACATGAAATTGTAAAATGCCTATAAATAGCTCAAAAATGGCCAATATGTTTTTAAAATTGTATCATGTCTAGAAAAGGCTAATATAATTAAATTTTGTGATAGTTTCAGATATCAACAATTATTTTCAACCGAATTACTACGAAAAAAATAATAAAATAAAAACTAATGAAACTTTTATTGCCGTAACTCTGTCAGTTTTTTTTTTTCAAATTTTTTTTCGGTTGTCTCCAATTATTAAGAACACTGCTTGAAAAATCAAAAAACGATATCCTCACTGTACCAACTAGATCCAAAGTGCAATGAACAAGTATTTTGGCATTTATGATTAGGGCAAATTTTTTGAGAATTGAAACCACCGAGAACCAATGAGAATCTAAATAATTTTTTTCCCAAAAATCGCAGTACCTCTTCGAACTATGATGCGATATGCAAAACTTACATGTGTTACGCGATTATAATATTCGTTCGAATTATCAGGAATAACCAGACAAAAAAAAAAAACACAAAATATAGGAGACTATTCAAATTATTGATCGTGTTGGTACGATAGCAACTGAACAGCAACAGAACTGTGAAACGGACGATGGAACAATAATAATACAACGATAATTATTATTTTACGCGTCGGTGGCCGCGATGACTGGACTTCCCCTTTGCGCTTTATTGCCGCTTTACTGGCCTCAGATTATTTTATTATTGTGCGATCGTTGCCATTGAGGAAAAAACACCGTTTACGATGATCGTGGCGTCGCGGGTATAAAAATTTTAGTATTATTGTCGTTTGGCCGCGCACAAATACCGATTTATTAGCCATTACATCGCCGTCTTAGATTCGGAAATGGAGAGAGGGATCTGTCGGTTTAACTATGACGTGTGTGTTTTTTTTAAATTTTTTTTTATCCGCGAGCGACTTTTCTACCAGAAATCTTGCTCCGATCGAAAAACGAATAGAAACCTATTTTTTTTTTGCGTTTTGAATCTAGTTGGTGCATATAGGGCGGACCATTTTTTTGATTTTCTCAGAGATTTTCAAAATAATTGGCAAAAAACTATGGAGATATATGGAGAAATATTTACGGCGGACATGGCGTTGTCGTGGCGTATATATTCCATAATTTTTTTCACGCGTTATATTTTCATCACAAAATTTTCCGTTAGTCATATAATTCCAAAACACTTCTTTGAATTTTTAATTTAAATGGTTCATAATAATATCGTTTTTTGATTATCATTCAAATTTTCTAAATAATTTAGCAAAACACGGAAAATCCGTAGACAGAACGGAAAATTTTACGGAAATCGTGGTTTTGTTGTTTTCAATTTTGATTTTTTTGTTGTAATTATACAATTAAACATATTCGTGGAAACTTGAAGTTGTGACAGATATCTTATATTGGTGTTTTATAGACGTGGTAAAATGTTCAAATCATTTTTGCGATGTTTAAGCAATTTATTGGCATTTAATTTTTGTGAGTTTTCCAAGTAGTTTTTATTTGGTAGGTACTATGTAGATATAATTGTTTAACCGTACAAAAATATAAGAAAATTTAACACGAGATTCATTATAAGCCGTACTTAGTAATTAAAAATAAAAAAAAGCCGTTCTAGGATAATGAGGACGGGTCACTGTTATAGGTAATTTAATATGTACCTGTAAGCAACGAGAAACCATTACTAAAGAAAAAATCGACTGTGGACCGAGTTCAGTTGATATTGATGCTTTCTTTACAATACATATATCATATTATGGTAAAATAATTAACTAATTAATATTTTCTTTAATAGTATTTATTAAATGTGCCGATTTTCCCGTTTTTCCTTCGTTTATTTTCGGTTTTTCACATTTGTTGAGAAAACTCCTGGGAAAATCGAGAAATGACCTCTTTAACGTACCTCTCAAGTCAGATTTTCTTCGCTACTCTTAAAATATCGGAGCCAAGATTTCTGGTAGAAAAGTTTTCCACAAAAAATAAATAAATAAACGTCTTTGTAAAACCATAAGCTTCTTCGTTCCACTCAGAATCTAAAAGAAGTGGAATGTAATGCAGTAATTTTTTGTTTATTATGGTTTTATTAATGTAAATGCAGATGCAGATCTCTTGTCTATACTATTCCATTTGTTATAGACAAACGATTCGTTGTATCGTATTCGATGTTTCCGTTAAAATACTGATTTCGGTGCGCGAAAAACGCATCTCGTCTGATGCGAATCCGTAATGATTGAAATATTTTACATCCGTTAATAATTGCCAAATTTATGGTTCGTAAAGATCGTACATTAAATTACAATACCATGTAATAATATTACGTCTGCAAATCAAAAATAATTTCGAGAAATATAAAAATCGACTCTCAGCGCGACATAAATTTAATAAGACGTATAAAAATGAACCACCGAGCAACCTTGACGCGGAGTCGGTATACGTATAAACATCGTGCAAATATAAAAAAAATCGTATTCGATCGTTTACCATTTTATGGTTTGAAAAATAGCCGTAGCAGTAGTCGCAGTAGCGATTGAAATCTGAAGAAGCCGTACGCACTTATAAGAAGTATACGTACATTTATTATACAACCGACGTTTTACGATTAAGACGCGATCGATTTTAACGCGGCCGTATGGTTAGTCGGTATCGGGAAAGGAAATTATATTGCCTTGTAAATATAGATATATAGGTACTAAAAAAAAAAAAATAAATGAAAATACTTATACCGCTGAGTTTATGTGTGCCACTGTTGCAGGTGAAAAATTGGTTAGAGTAATTTTTTGAACTGGAAACTCGTAAAAAAACATTGTTAGACTATGTTCAGTTTTGTTTTTCTAACCTCTTAGTAATGTAAATACTAATAGCTTACAAAGTTAAAACGAACCATTTGTCTTAAATTGTTTAGTATTTTTACTGGACTGCCAAAACTAGAGATCCCGTATTATACGGGAACGTCCCGCAATTCATGACGGTGTCCCGGTGTCCCCCCCTAACAGATACAATATCGTAAAAATGTCCCGCATGTCTTGTAAAATTATAATAAATCATTGTGTTATATTTATATATAAATATATTGTAATATTCAAAATGCGTTTTCAATTAATCAAATGTGAAAACTAAAACATTTCTTAACCACACTGGTGAATAGATTCACCAGTTGTAACATCAATGCGAGGTCCACATTGTAAACTGTTCCGTAGTCGTTTCTTATCAGTTATTCAGTTATCAGCATCAGTCGTAAATACTGTTATTTGATAGATATTTATTTCAAAAAATTAATATTGTGTTCTGACGTTTCTGTTCTTCGCTTAATTTTTATTTAATATAAATTATGCCAAAACTTAAAAGAAAGTGCGTTTTTAATGAATATTTGCAAAAAGTTAAAAATATGTATGAAGCCAGGGATTATCGACAAAATTTCAACCCCTCCCTCCTTCCTCTTCAATGGTTGAAATTTTTTTTTTGTTTTGAAATTTAGCATCCCTAGCCAAAACGGTTTTATGAAATGAAATAAAAACGAAATTACTCGACATTTCTAGATGCTTAAAAATAACTCATAAATAACCAGACAAATTTGAACTTTAAACCACGTATAAAAGGCTAAACATAAGAATTCGGTGAAAATTGCAAATTTCTGCGGTACTTTTTATCTAAATTACGAAAACGAATAATAAAAACAAAACTGAAATCGAAAATACCAGAAAATAATGCGTAAGAACATTGTTCGTTTGTCCGAAGTTTTTTCCCAATTATTAATAAAACTACAAGAGAAAAAAAAATGACTCCCTAAACGTACTGATTAGACAAAATTTTCTACCAGAAACCACCGCTGAAGTAGAAAAGTCGTTGATAAAATGAAAACCACGCATCATATAGTAAAACTATATTGATTGCAAATTTCGCTCAGAATCTAAAAAAAAAAAAAAAAAACCACCGTCTAAATAATAGGAAACCGAAAAAATGTTATTTTTATAGATACAGGATGATTCACTAAGAGTGCTCACCCCATTTTGGTGGTATTGGGTTAGGCTCGCCACGAAAATTATACTCCATCGGTTTATGTAATTTTTAATAGGTATAGGTTCTCGTTTGAAAAACCAAAGTCGGTATCACCTGCACACATAGGATACTTTTTAAATTTTGTGGGAAATCTAAGTAATCGAAAATATCGGCTTTGACTATATCGCTTAAAAATTCCGAAATTCAGAATTTGCACGTATGCGAAATTGAAACGAAAAATGGGGTGAGCACGTTTATATACCCTGTGTTTTTTTTTTTTTTACGCGATATTGTTCGTTGTGCAAGTGAGTAAAAAAAAATAAAATAAAAATAAACCACTCGCGCGCGTTGGGAAAAACATCGTTCTTTCAAAGACCAGCAGCAGCAGCAGTTGCGCAGGCGGGTGCACGTCAACGCACAAAAGATGTCGAAAACCGTATGGGTATTATTCGTCTATATTGTGCATAATATTATGTTAATGACCGAGTTTTATCCGAACGACTTTTTTTTTTTTTTCCATAGTTTTTATCGTCGGCTACGGATTAATTAATAGTGGGTAAAAAAATAAAAAAAATACCCATCGCCCGAAATACGCGCAACCGGAATAATTATTCCTCGGTCCGCGTACCACACGATATCATAACATATTATTTTACTCGATATAACATTATTCGTATGAGAATTTTTTTCGAAAATATAATAACACGCAACGAGGGCGGCTCACACATTATTGTTATTATTATTATAACAGTCTTATATCACCGTCGTCGTCGTCGTCGTCGTTAATACGCGGCGTAAATCATATTTATGACGAAATATTTCGTACTATATTGTCCGTATTGCGTCATATCGTATCGCTTGATGTATTACAGTATACCCCGTATAGAGTACAAAAAGTAAAAACACTGCGTTAATAACGATAAAGTGTGCGTTACTCGCGTCGGAATTCGTTTTCGTAAAATTTGAATAATTTACCCCCCAGATATATAACTGTGCATACATACAGAGTGATTTTTTTTTTTTATCATTAACCACCAATTATCTCGGTAGGATTTTAAGTGAATTTGATTTCGGTTTTTTTCTAACCGTTATGGAGACGTTTAAGCTTTATTTTGAACCCATTTTTAATATTTCAACCCAACTCCGTGTACCTTAAATATATATATATATACTTTCGAATTTTAAATAGGCACCCCTCCCCCCCCTCCTTTTTGAACGTAAATTTGAATACGGAATATTTTTCTAGAAATTTTGGTATACTCAACACTAATATCAGATTTACCCTTGATGAAGTATAACAGTTTAAAGTTCAGACCGGAGGAGTAGAGAAGGGTAATAAATTGTCTAGCTTTAACCCTTTATCAAATTCGCCCAAAATCCTCTGAGATAATTGTTGGTTCATGATAAAAAAAATCGCCCTGTATATATTATATATCAACAACGAAATTCCTAAAACACGTTTGTATCACGATTACAAAACGCTCTAAGATCATAATATATTTCACTACACGGATTTGAAAACGCAATATCGTATTCGACAACAATTGCACCAAAAACGATAAAAAAAAAAAAAACAACCGACAAAATTACATTGAGACATCACTCCGAGGTGAATAAATTTAACCCCCAAATTTAGTGGTATCGAGTACAAATTTCTTATAATTATTTCGACTCGTTTGCCGGATCGATATTATCATAATTTACTACCCGTTGACAGGTCGCGGTGTATGGTAAAAAATAAAAAAAAAAATTATAATTTACACTCTCGTTCGACGCATTAGCGTTATCGTTTAAATATCTAAATACAAAACCGAAAACAAAAAAGCACGCGAATTTACGAACTTACTAAAATTAATGTAAAAAAAAAACTCCATGAACGTCACCGCGACGATGAATTTTACCGGTTTTTCCGGGCGACTCGTCGAATGTATTACATTGAGCGACTAATGGACACGAAGCAGCTAAAACGGCTTTGAACGACAAAAATATTTAATATTCGTCTACGGAAAAATGCATTAAAATTTAAAAACTTTCGAAACATGTATAATAATATATTAATATAATTTTATATGGAAGTGAACGACATCAATAGAAGAACGAAAAAGATTACAATACGTTTGAAATGTGACGGTACAGATGATTACGGTATTAGAACGAGAATAAGAACTGAGAGTATAAAAAAAAAAAAATGCTACTAATGAAACAGTAAACACTACTAATGAAACAGTAAACAGTATCAGAAGGAGAACACCGGGACGCATCACCCGTAGATTTATAATTGCATCACCCGTAGATTTATAATTCAACAGACAAGGTACAGTGCAACGTGTTATAATATTAGTCTCTACATTTTCGGAAGAACAGAAACGGCTTGAGCGGAGCTGAGAACCGATCTGACAACGTTGACCTGCCGATGATTGATAACGAGAGAGAGAGAGCGAGTGAGAGCGAAAGAGGAAATAGATTAGGAGGGGGAGGGGAGGGCAAAAACAACCGTACCATAGGGTTCCGGTCGGGTATTGCAGTAATTAATAATAACAATATTGTGAAACGGAAACGATTATTCAAACGCGTACGGAACAGACGATAACGCGCGGGGATAACTGTAAATTTGTGCATTAGTATGTATGCGAGTATTAAGCGTATAACTACCTATAGGGTTATTGTATTGTTGTTAGCGTTATTCCGCGTGAACCGAGGCCGAGTGTGTTGAATTTAATATACGAAGAGGATGGAGAAAAAAAAAAACAACCGATTATTACGTCGTCGTCACAAATCACAATGTCTTTGGAGATATATATTATATCTATTATTATTCCGCGCGGATGATTTATATAACGCAATATATTATTACGGAACTGTCTGGAGACCGGGATCCGTGGAAATATTGTGAATGTGATTTTTTTTTTTTTTTACTCGTTTATACTTACTTATCGCGCCTAACCGTAAATATTTACGGCGATTTATATAAGTCGTGACTTTATTTGAGACTTTGTGTCCATTTTTCCCCCGAAAATTGTCGTGTCCGTCGCATACTATCTACACGCATTATTATAATAATCTGCCTAATCCATTACACACTGGCGTACGTTTCTAGTGCGCCCCACTCCCTCCCCCCGGGCCGAACGAGTTGGAAACCCGGTAATTCGTAGTCGGATGGAACGCGTGATTAAAACCGGGTCGGATTTCAATACGGATTTCACCGTGTTATTTTTGCGCCACGTTGATAATCCGTGTATTATGTGAAACGGAGTTCCCCGACTGACCGATTCACCGTTGCCGAGTCGAAACCGTTGATAACAGTGAAATTTTAACAGAAGTTTTATGACGCCGGAGACTTGCTAAAGATGGGGTTTTTTTTTTTTTTAAAATTCCACCTCTGAGGGTGTTAAACGAGCAATTGTTTAAAATGAAACAATTTATGTACGTACGTTACGTCGTATTATTATGTACTAGATATGATGTGTGCGACACCGTTGTACGTGGTTTCATAATTCGGTTCGTTTCACCCGAAAAATCAATGTAATAATTAACGCAGTTGATTATTGATTGTTTTTATTTATTTTTTTTTTTTTTATTATTAATACCGACTAGGTGTTGATTCTCGAACTCGTGTGGCTGTTTGACACGCGACAGAAAAGTAGAAAACCTTGCTGGCAAATTTCAACTGTACTTAAAAACACTAAAAATTGAAATAATAATATAACTAATAATGAGTCGCATTCCTATCTAACGTGGAACGTCGTAAATGATTTTTGATTCGAGCTGGTCACTCGGCCGATCATCTGCTATGCATTTCTTGAGAGTCTGCATTTTCGTCTACAGCGTAATCAAATAGGACAATCTGCATTTTAGCCTCGTCCGGTTTTCATTGCCGCGACAACATCCGGCGTTCCAAATAACCGGTGATAATATGCGTAAAAGAAAAAAAAAAAAACTGTAATTTTATATTATTTTGTTCAAAGCTTGCCATCATGGTGTTCTTAATTACGATAATACATCGCGGGTCGTACAATTAAAAATGATGTACCAACGGGCGTTTCGGTAAACGGTTAAATTCGTCATTTAGTCATCGTATTATTATAATGTATATTATATTATAGGCCTGACGATCGTCGTTATCGCACCTCAGAGCGTTGACTTTTTCGGATTTGAACTGAATTTATAAAGCAAAAAAAAAAAAAAAAAAAAAAAAACAAACAAACCAAAAAAAAGCGCGTAGGATAACGCTGTGGGTATTTAATTATGTAAACAATATATATAATATCGTATTAAACATAAAGTTAATTACCGCAGCGGACGACGGCGTATTCAAACGCATTTGCATATTTTAATTTATATTTACGCGGTCGAAACGGTTTTTCTTCTCCTTTTATTAAAACGTCACGCATACTATGTATACCGAAAAACCACTCGGTTTCACCTTGATTCGCCCGAACAGGTGATTTCGTATTTTATTCCGGTGCATTTTTATTATAATAATATGAAATTCATTAGTTATCAAATTCTGTAGCGTTGCGCGGGAGGGCACGAAAAATAATAACGTCATGACCTTTTACCGTATAAATATCAAACAAACAAACAAACAAAAAATACAAAAGAAAAAACATTGCTCCCGATGTTATCACACGACGGCGTAATATTATTATTAAAAACGTTCCGTTTGTTACGAAATAATAATAATATCTCCTAATGTGTGCGGTGTACCGAAAACTAACACGTGTAATTTTTTCTAAAATATACCCATGACCTCACACCAATTAAATTCTGTGCAAGAAATAAAGGAAATAATAATATCAACAACGCGTACATATTGAATATTATTATTATTATTGATTAGTCACCCGCGTTAAAAATATATTACACGAGTGACGCTACACTTTACTTTATAAATAGCCTATTGTGAGGACATTCACTGTGTCCATCCTAAAAAGGCACGACGCAGCAAATTTGCGTCCAGTAGGACATCTTTTTTGCCGTTAATTTTACAATTATTGGCAAATTGGCTTATTGCCAAATTTAAAGGTAAGGAGATCTGTGTCCTAACATTAACGCTTTTACGTTATTTAAATTTTTAAACGAGATATAATCATTTTTAAATTGTGACAGTTCACATACTCCATGCCTTAATTAAAAATTAAAATATCGAAAAATAGGTATAAGACCCGTGTACTCTTTTATCGACTTACTTAAAAGTAGTAAGTCGATAAGTCAATTCGCTTTAATATTAAAACTAATAGCATACAATTTGTCCTATTGAACGCAAAGTTTCTGTCATATACACGTATTTAAGAAGGCGACAGTATATGCGGCGTGGCGTCTTCTCAAAGAAAGAAAGAAAAAAGCCGGACATACTTCGCACCGTGGGTAGAAGACTAGGCGCCATTGAAATTGCAGTAGGCGGGAAGTTGGGAAGGTCGTATGAATATAATATGACATTAAGTTAATCAGTTATAAATACCAAGATCAAACATTGCAATCAAAAAATGATTTTGAGCAGAGTTCGATAAACGGATAGTCAGTAGTTTACAATCAGTACAATAGTAACCGGAATAACTTGTAGAAATCAATAATAAACAAACCCGACGTATTGTCATCATTATTGTTGGCAGTTCGAAATTCAGAACGAAACGAGCAATTTAATAATTTTTTTGTCACGTCAGTAAACAAATTTCTGCCATAAATCTTGTTACAATTGGACATTTTACAGGAACTTTCTTGTAGAAATATTAATCTAGTTGGCGAATTGAGGAGACCATTTTAAATTTTCTAAATAAATGGAAAAAAACTGGACAGTTTTGTTGATTTCTGGATTATTTTGACATTAAGGGGAAAAAAATTTTGCTTATAGTAAACTACGAAGTAGGAAGTTGGTAACAGTAAATTGTTCGTTAGCAATTATTTATCGTTGGGTTCAGACATGAATTAAATTTGTCTATATATCTTCTCAAAAAATGTTCCTTTTAAACAAGTGGCATACTCAGCACTATCAGTCTAACGGTCGGAATTTCTCAGTTTTTTTTTTTTTTCTAAGGAACCACGTGATAAAATTTCAGAATTTTTACCAACAGAATAAAAGTTTTATTCGAGAACAAAAATCTTAGTAAAACTATAAACTCTTCTTCGCTACAACACTACACTCGTAAGAATCTAAAACCGGCCGAACAGCAATAGTATATTTTAATATTAATAAACGAAACGAGATGTAGACTACCGTACGTATAGGTAATAAAAAATCGATTTGTTATTTTTTCAATTTCAATTTTTTAATATATTATACATGTATTTTATTTCAAAACAGTCGCTTAATGACTTCCGCCGCCGTACACACACGACCACGACGACCGTTTACGACGATTCGGACGTGCGTCAGTTCAAATTCGAATCGTACGTAATATTTTATACATACATTTATATATTTTATTAATATAGGCGGAACTCGATAAATAATAATAATTATTTTGTAATTCTATATACTCGTCTAATACCTATAATATTATACGCGTGTTTTTTTTTTTTATTACGCCTACGATACGTTTTTTAATTTACGGGCTATATTTTATTAATCCGCTATTTCGTTTATTTCGATAATAGCATTATTATGCGAGTGCGACGACGGAGAAAATACTATGATTAATAGACTCGAAATAGTTCGTTTGCTCGGACTACCGCGGTTATATAACACGGTATAACGTATGAACAATGTAAAATTCTGTAGTGTGTCCATCATAGTATACGTCACCGTAATATAAAATATCCAACTATTATTGTGTTAGAACCAGAGACCTTGGGCTTTCGTTTATTTCACAGCGAGTTAGCGGGTGGTTGACGATGCTATACGGCGAAAACTGTACGTCTGTCCATAGGACTTATTTTTCCCAGTTCCAGATGTTATTCTGATATGAATTCCTACCGATATTAATGACATTGTTAATAATATTTATATTGATATCGAATATATTATTTGTTGAAATTATACGCATCGGTTGAAAATTCCAATATCGCCGTTTTATTCCGGTTATGGCATTTTCAGAACCGTGTTCCGTTTATAGATCTCATAAGGACATAATATTTTACAATGACGTACGAAATACGGAGGGAAACTGGAAAATATAAGCCAAACGAAATATCTGAGAAAAAAAAACGGTACCTCGTGCGCGGTAAATAAGCCACGTTTGTCAGTAGGTATTTAAGAAGGTGGTAGGAAAAGGTGAGCTAAATAACAGGATAGTACAATATTAAACAATACAGATAAATCATCGTAAACGAAAAACTTCGTGTTTTTCCCACTGTTAACGTGACAACCCAGAAACCGACAAAATGAAAAAAAAAAATACCTAGTAGGTGAAGTGTGTTCAAAATGCCGATATACGTTTAAAATAAATTACAATTAACGTCGGAAAATTTCACACATTTTATGATACTGTATGCGTGTATTGGAGCATTTTAAGTACAATCGAAAAAAATTGAAAAATAAAAGTAGAAGAAGCTAAACTTATAATCAAAAAAAATTCATTTTTTTTTTTTTTTAAATACATTTTTTGACACTGAAATCATAGGCACTAGTGATTATTATCTATTATTATTACACTATATTACTCTACGGATTCGTTTATGTTATTACAAAACACCAGACTTGCAAAAATTCCCGGCGTGAGTAACCGCGGTCGCGCGAAGAATATTTTATAACAGTGGCAAGTGAATCGGCTGGATATAATAATATAGGTAAACACACATAATAATATTATTATATCGTTGTAGTACACACATCACACACACAAACACACACACGCACACGCACACAATTTGACGACTTTCTCGGCCGATATTTCCATCGATAAACGGTCGTTCGGTTTGGCGACCTTCTTCCAAACGACACTACGCACACGCAATAAAGATCGGGTGATTCACGTCGTGAATTGTATCGTTTGGGCTGCTGCCATAAAAATACAACCGATGAGTATATCACGCGCGAGTGATTCATTACAATAATCACGATAATTATTATTATTTATTGTCGGTTTGGCCTATAAGGATTTTTTACTTCGGTTGCACACCTATCGGCGTGTTGCCTGTATTATAATATTATATAACTGTACCGACATAATATTTTGGAAAAAAAAAAAATGCCGGTCAAATGCGAGTTGGACTCGGTTAGATACAGAGAGTTCGGTGTACTCTTCCATAGTAAGTCTATGGAAAAGTCTTATAAAGTACCTATATACAGTGGCGTCCCAGAGAATTTTCATTGGCAGAGGGTAATAATCACGATTCGTGAATGAATCGTAGAATCTTATTCTGTTACACCTATAAGTCTATCTATAAGTCTATCTATTTACTCTATAAAATTCACAAATCCTCGTTACGTTTTTATTAATACCTACACATATTTGAATGATAACAACGACTAGAAACTGCACTGAAATAGATAATAATATATAAATATATTGTTATCTATCTCAGTGAGTAACTGGGAAGATGGTTGCCACGCTTTTATTTACAGATGGAGTCCCTTCAGTACCGAAACACCCCTCTGGTTACGCCACTGATTATAGGACTTATAAGGATCTAAATTCAAATTTAATTTCTGATTACTGATTTCTGATTGTGAAATATTTATAAATTTGTGATTGTGATTTGAATTTTATAGACTGGTTATGCTTGTTGAGTAATTGGGAAGATGACCGTCACGATTTTCAGGTGGGATATACCGTATATATTAATTCTTATCTGTTTCCGGGGCCTACCTAGACCTCCCGAACTCCCCCCCCCCATTGATAAATCCTGGGTATGCCACTGAGTATAAGTATGTGTGAATTTTAAGTAACTCGATAACTTATTCCGGTTAGGATTCTTACAGTCATCTCCGTATGTTCAAGACTTAATTTTTGGCCCTAATTAATTAGTTGTAGATACATGAGCATTATATTAGCTAAATGAAAATGTGGATATTTTTAAAAATAAAACGTAATATGAAAAAACAAGTAAAAACGTATACACAATGTTTTATCATCTATATTCTATTAACGTAGAATGGTTTTTGTTTTTGTTTTTTTTTTTTTTTCATAGAAAATCGACTTTTCTTCGATACTGGTTTTCCTATTATAAGCTTGTAAAAATTATTTTTCTCAATTGTATTTCAATTCAGATACAAGTACATTCATTCAGAAAATATATAAGAACAAACATACATATTCTGAATGTAGGTATTTAAATAGTTCTAAAACACTTTTTGAATTTAACTTAATAGTTAATTTAAGTACATTTGTAAAATTGATTTTGTAATATCGAATGTAAAATTAAATATTCAACTATTTATGTCTCTATTGTTAGAACTTTGTACTACTTTATACTGTAAAATAAAAATAAATGAAACGTGCTGTACCTATATATATTTCTAAAACAATTTACTACTTTGGATGAATCAAACAAATATTAATGAAATAGGAATTATACATTTAGCATGCCATAATCATTCCCAAAATTTTTTATTGCATTTAAGCAGCATGGTTTATTTCAAAGTATAAATATGGAAATATTTGTCGTAAACCTCCCACGATCGTTTAATTTCGTTCTCATTCGTCACTGTACTGTACATTTGTGTTTATCTGACTCGGTTTTCCCCTAGGTTAATAACGAGGACCACATCAAAATATCCAAATTATCATATAAATATAAATTATAAATTATCATATATTATATTATTACTTTAAGTATTAAATAATAACACGGAATTTCGATTTCTGATTTAAGAAAAGTATTTATATGGAAGTATTTGAAATTCGAATACAAATAATACGTCCTCGACAGTTTTTAAAACGTTTTCTAAATACTATAAAAGTATTCAAATACATTTATTCAAATACTTTACAAGACCGCCATTGGTTTTTACAGACGTCACTCTAATACACAACGTCTCGGACCGTATTTCAACAGGGGCAACGTACCGGTACACGTTCAGAAAAATTCATGCGAAAAGCGTAATAACATAATATAATATTATTGCAATGCTCGTAAGACGCGTAATTTATACCGTCACGTAGTCGGTTTTGGTAATTTCACTGCCCGTGTACGAATAGTAGGCACGCGGAAAAGACCGCGACACGCTATTTAATACCGAGTGTACTAAAAACGGTCCGCGGAAATCGGAAGACACGACGGGAACGGCGTGTACATCCGCGTGTCGTGCGATGATTTTCAATAATTTTTAATGGCATTGCCGAAGCACCATCGTCGCCGACGATATAGCTCGGACACAGCTCACAATATCACCGTCATCGTCATAATTAATATATTATTACAACGTTCAATAATATGCACAGCCGACGTTTTTAAAATAGCCGTTTTCGAATCGTACAAACGGGATCGAGTATACAGAGCGCGTTTCGCGTAACGCGAAATATTTCAACGAAAAATTATTTATTTTTTTTTCCATTCCTAAGATAATAAGGAATAAAAGTTTTGTGTTCTTCCGGCGCTCGCGTGCGCGATAATATTAAAATGTTCTTAAACGGAAACTCAAAACGCCTAACGGCACAACTACGGATTCGAATAGTCTTAATATATATATATATTTATATATTTTTTTTTCAAACTCAGAAACCGTCCGTTATACAGCCATCTAAACGTACAAAAATGTTATATTCAGTTATTTTACGGTTATCTTTATTAATAATTTTTCAGACGGTTATGTCAGGTACATTGGGTATACTGAAAGAAGTTGTCAAAAGATTGTTTTTTTTTTTTTAAAAAAAAAAAGTAAAATTTCATTTCTTTCAATAAATAGTTCCATGAAGTGATGAAATCTCTGACATAGTTGAGACATGGTTGCTATGGTAGATGGAATTCCAGTTGGACAGAATGAAAAAAATTCTCAAAATGTGTGCTAAATGAATGTTTAAATATAAATGTATTAAAAATACCAATATTTTACCGAAATTTGTTCGTATTGTTTTTTCAGGTGCTTTATCGACGTCCAGAAGCTATTTTACTAATCAATACCAAACTGGTACCAAACTTAACAAAAAAATTATTCATATTTAAAAAGAGGCGTATTTTTCATCGACAGCCAATTTGTATTACTGCAGTCATATAGCTAATATATTGCATTGCCGCGGTCTAGTATAACCTAGTTGACCTCTATCGGCCTTTTTAAAAGTCAGTGTCTATACATTTTTACTTTACGACGATGAGATAGTAATTAGAGACATGTTGAACAATAATAAAAAAAAAAAAAACACTCTGTATAATAATATAGTGATGAAGTATCTACTGCACACGCGTGACCGATGACGAGGAATCGACGCGCGTTATCGTCTGCAGTTATTATTGTTTTCTGAACTCTCCCGGGCCGCTATAATGGAAACGTTAATATGGTAATAATAATTATTATGGTCATCGCGAGATACCGTTCGGCACGTGTGACTTTACCGCTATATTATTATACTGCATTATAATATTGTAGAGAACATATTTGCATTATAATATAAGTAGGTATCTACAGGTATCCACTTAAGATATACAATGCGATTCAAAAGTCTCCATCGTCCGATCGCGAAAATTCGAATGGTGGGGTGAAGTAAAATATCGTGAAATAATCAAGTTTTTATACAGTGTGTTATTTAAGCGTCCAGCATAACTCCTACCGCTAAGCCCGGATTAACGGGGAGGAGGGACAAGGGAGGGCCATGGCCCCCGGACCGCTAGACTTCCAGGGCCTCGGCTTTTGCCACAGTGTATATGTTCTTTATGTATGAATTTAACCATTAACTTTGTACTTTGATATTTTTATATTTTTTCCTGATGATGATTTATTCTTATTAAATTACAGCAGATAGGTGGGTATTACTTATAACTTCGTTAAATTCTTTATTTAAATAATACTTGTGGCTAACAGGGTCGAAATTACCAATTTTTAACAAGGAAGAATTTGACACGCACATCTCTACCCTACGTACTACGCGCTACAAAACCAAACTAAATGTATTTATTTATTTTTATTTTTATTTGATTGTTAACCATTGTATACATGTATCTGTCTTAAGTTATATTTATGTATTTATATCTTTCATTTATATATAAAGGTTGCTTGACACAAAAAAAAATAATCATTACCTAGGAATGCATTCACGTTTTCTGGAATTTTTTTTTAACAACTTATATAGCAAATAACTCTAAAATTATATATTTCCGTTATTTTTTTGTCATTCTTAGTTTTTGGATTAAAATCACTGCCCACTTTTGATTTTTAAACAGCAACCAACATTTAAAATTCCATAAATAAATGACGTTTTAGTTATAATATGTTTTGGCGTTGAAATCTGTAATTTCCGTCAACGCGCGTGCGCTATACGAAAAGTCTGGAAAAAATAGCCACCATGACAATTCGTAATCGGACGACGACGCACGATTTTAAATCACTAGACACTGTATAAATGCACGATACCGATATGGCGATGTACGCATATGCCCGAAGTAAAACATATTACATTGTGTATTGATATATTATTTCGTCTGGCTTGTGAGATAATGTATATTATAATATTATAATCTGCAATGACACGGCGATGAAAAATAAAAAAAAAAAACCGTTTTGCCAATCGGTTAACGAAAAAATGTATAATGTATCGACGCGGCGCGATTAAAAGCCGCGCAACGTTTTTGACACGTGATTATTGAAACACGCCTATGCGTACCGCAAGTGTGTTATTTAGCGTATACGATTTTAATCCAATTATATCGGTAATCTTAACCGTAATAATATAATATATACCTAGTGCGTTTAAATTATCATATCATAATAATACGCGATACGCTCATGCGCGCGTTACCGCGCGGTCATGTCCGTTACCTGGGCGTATTATACAGGTAAAAACATTAAGACGCTATAATATCCTCTCGTCTCGTTAGTTAAAATAATATGTATTTTCGCGTGATATATAAATCGATTAAAATAATAGTATATCATCCGTGATACGGAATCACGACGGGCTCTATGCATGCATATAACTTTGAGTAAACTCGTTATTTATAAGAACATTCGTATAAAACGGTATACATGTATATGTACCATAGGTAAACCGAGATTAATTATTATATTGATCTCTTTGTGCCGGCTCGTGGTGACGTTTATTACGCGCTAATGCCGGTCGTTAAAGTCTCCGCGCGCGGGCAATAGAAAATCTTTGGTTATCGTGTCGTATCTTATGATATTATTATTATTATTATTATACGTACACCATCTACTATACTTAATATCCAATTGTAAAATACCGCGGTCATTGATCCGAGGTCGGGATGTAGATGGGAAGTATTAGGGTAATTTACCTACAGTTATTATACACCCAGAGCCGGATTAGAGGGGAGGGGAGCAGATGGGACACTTACCTCAGGGCATAATCCCTGAACTACAATAATAAAAAAAAAAAACCGAAATAGATTTTAACGAAACCCTTATTGCGAAATCCTTATTCATTGTTTAAATATATTTATTTGTCGACGACATTTTCCCCATTAATAATAAAAGCACAAATAAAATTTAAAAAAATTACCTCCCCAATGCACCAACACTATTGTTAAACGAATGTATATTATAGATATTATTGTTCTATAGACACAAGTTGCTACCAGCAACCACTCATAAGGTTATTGAGATTAGTTCTAAGATAGATTATTAAGATTTGAACAGTATTTCGAATCCAAAAAACGTTCACAGACAGAAAAAACTAAAGCACACATCACATTAAAACTAATCGTTTCACGAGTCTAAAACTTGATTTCACTAACCCGCATCTATACATGCAGTGGTCAAATACACACTGTCAGCAAAGTCTATGTAAATCAAAAATATCAATAAAACATATATCTTATATTTTCGTTGCAACTCATTTATAATAATACGTCGTTATAAAACCCTGAATAACTATACTGGTTATTATAGTCGTATTTTATTTGAAGTAAGTTATGTAGGTAAATCCACGGAATTACTCGTATTATCATTGTCGATTCTACCGCGTGTTGCAGTTATCGATATCAATATAATTTTAATTACACAAAATACGGTTGCCCGACGGACAGGTGGACAGCTGATGACTAAATATTTCGTGCGAGGTCCGTTTCCGTAAGTAATACAATATGATTATTTAATACTGTTGCACAATAACCAAGGTCCTGGTTCTCTACACAGCAGAAACACTGTATCCTGTCCACACTTAAATTGCGTTGCCAATTATGGTGACGATGCACGAAAATCGTAAAAAAAAAAAAAGTATAATAATAATAATAAAACCGTACGCAACCGTGTTCAAAAATATTATCACGACAACTGTGATATACGCAACTGTGTCTTGTCTGCCAAAAAACACGAGTATTTTTGGTAAATAAGACTCGTATATTATATATTAAAAATATGACTTCAAATAGTAGTTTTTAGTTATATTTTGCATGCATAATATAAAATTTATTCCAGTATATATTACAGAATAAGAAAAAATACAGAACGAGCTGTACATTGTACATATATATTATGATCATTTGTACTTGGTCGGATGTTTTAAATGTGACCAAATTGAAATTTCGTATAGTTTTGATATCATCATATTTTACAGTGGCGTCATTTGGGGGGGGACAGGGTGTGCGGTCGCGCCCCTTTCTTTTAAAATAGTCCCAATAGGCCTGCTAAAATAATGCATCATTTATTTTAAATAATTAAAATTATATTATATTTTTACATTAACAGTATTGGTGTTTCACTGTCTGCAGTAAACAAATATCGTGTTGTCGAGTAATTGAACAAACAATGAATGTATCGTGTATTTTATTATCTACCAGATATACTTGATACCAACAGAATACAGATACAGATAGGATCCGAACAGTTGGATAACTTCGCTATTGAACGGTTAACGGTTACTATTATGGAAACATTGAAAATTATTTCATTAATAAAAACTTTACCAATTACAGTGTCATCAAATGAAAAGTTTTTTCATCGTTTAAAATTGCAAAATCATATTTCCGTAGGCGACGATCAAATGTTAAATGATCGATATGGTGATAAATGTTGAAAAAGAAGAAATAAATGATATCGATTTAGAAAAAGCTGTAGATGTATTTGTTGGACTTAAAAATCACCAGAATTCTCTTAGTATTATCCTCTTAATGTGATTCTCTGCAAAATCCTTTGCTCGTGCAACAATTATACATACTAATTAATAATAATGTGAATATTAAATGCTTTCTTCTTTTCTTTTTTTTTTTACATCATTTATCATAATATTCAATATTATAAATAAAAAAAAAAATGTGTAGATATATCACTAATTTGATATTAATCTGGATTATCTGAAAACCCGGATTTCGGATATCAAATTCCGAAAAATCTAATTTTAGATTTTAAAATCCGATTTTTCGTTTTTTTTTTTTTTTTTTTTTTTTAATATATCATACATATTATTGTATAGGTTTTCTTCACCACGCTAATAATCTAAAATGTGTATTAAACGATTTTATATAAAGAAAAAAAAATGTTTGTACGTATTTTTCAGTGACCCATATTTTATTTTTATTTGATAATTTTATTTAGTGTGATTATACGACCTAATATATTATTATCAGATAATTCATATTAGGTATATTATACTTGATTAGTTTTCCCTTAGTTAATTAGTGAAAAACGATCGGCGTAATAGATCAACTATAAAAATCGTCGACAATTTTTCCGAACAATATTAATTCTCTAGCGGAAATAAAATATGACGTACGCCAAAGCTCCACCAAAACCGTACGAACGTGCAGCAGATTATTAAATGTGTTTATGTTAAAGGGATTCGACATCTGCTTATTATCCATACGAATAAATCTGTATTGTGCCGACTGTACCTACTGTCTTAATAATCGGGTGAAATATGAAAAATTATTTAAGTACTTGAGATCGACTTTTCCACATTTTTGAGATTGAACTTTTAAAATTGAATTTTTTTATAAAGTGAATTATAATATTAAAAAGAACGTAAGAAAATCGATATCGAGTAAAATTCACGTAGAATTCAATAATGTTTTCAGAAGTTTATTCCGTGAACTATATACGTACAATCGGCAAAAGGCTGATACTTTTAGACAAAATAAAATTCTTTCACCCTAAATGGTTGTCGGACAGTAAATTAACGGAAAGGTCTTATCGTTAAAACGTAAACAGAATTTTTGTGAATTTGGCGAAATCCAATAAACCAGGCGCC
>CABPRJ010001969.1:0-42978 GCA_902439185.1 Cinara cedri | reverse complement strand
TAATGTTTTCAGAAGTTTATTCCGTGAACTATATACGTACAATCGGCAAAAGGCTGATACTTTTAGACAAAATAAAATTCCTTCCCCCTAAATGGACGTCGGACAGTAAATTAACGGAAAGGTCTTATCGTTAAAACGTAAACAGAATTTTCGGAATTTGGCGAAATCCAATAAACCTGGCGCCGATCCCCTTAAAACGAGGGGGAAAAACGCACCGGCAGTGAAAACACACTTTACTCGGAAAGGCACACGAACTTGTAAGTGCACACGTAATTTATAAAATACGACACATTACACACGAATCAACCGTTTGTCGTCGGATTAGGCAAATTTAAACACGACGCGTATTTGTCGACCGTTATAATATTATTATAAAAAATAATATTCGTGGTCGTATTTAATAACACAATATATTATTATATTATAATGTCGGGCACGCTTTTCGAATTTGTGGATATTGTCGACGGGACGTTACGATATTTTATTATTATAAATTATATACCATTATGTATGTATATAGGTATACGAACCGCCGGAACGATTTGAATAGTAGTAAATCTAGTTTCATGACATCCTCGAGCGCGTATAATATTATTATTATTATTATATAGAGTTATTAACGCGCGTAGTTTTTCGTCCGGACGGAATCTCTCACGAGTGCGTTCTCGCGAGCACAATAGGTATTATACGGGCCGATTCTTCGTGATCCGTTGATTTTCTCGGAGGATATTCGATTCTGGTTTTTTTTCTCAATCTCAACATTATTATTTAAGTTTTTTTTTATTAACACGTGTTTGCCAGAGGTAAACATGTGAAAACGGTCTCCTTACGTTACACTGTTATCTTAAACAGTGACGTACACAGACATTTTCTATGGGAGGGGATGAATATATTTTTTATAAAGTTTACTTCTAACCTCGAACCATTATAGTTTAACAACTAACACTTATACATTAATATAAAATAGAACCTGTTATTTATTTGTTAAAACTTTGACTTGAAAACTTTAACTAATTAACTTTATAGTAAAATATCTATTTTCCCATTGGTCTGAGACATAATAAAGAGGACTTTATCTGCCATAACAGGAACTTCACGGTGGATCCGTAATATGATTAATCACTATAACTAAACTTCAAATAATTGATTAGATTGTATGAAATAATAAACAACATTATTACAATGTACACCTTACTTCAGACATAGTGTTCCTTAAAAATGTTTTCAATTTTTTAAAACATGAAAATGTCCTTTCGGGTATTTCAGTTGACACTGGCACAGTACATAGAATTTTTAATAATATAAATATATTTGGGAAAATTGAAAGTTTTGCATAATTGTAGTGCTTCTAATCCTGATTTAAATTATTTATTTTATTATTATTTTAAGTTTCTCTTTCCGTATTTTTAATTCTACTAATACAGTTTGAAAGTCTGTTTCAAGATAAAAATCTACAAGCTTTTTAAACGGATCAATTTCAATTTCACTGGAAAATAAATATTGAAAACCTTAAGGAAAAAAAATTTAGTTATAACATAATGTACATTGTAGTACCCAGTGTATACTAATAGTATATCTCTCAATTATACATAAAAGTTTTGTTATTTATATCTTCCAAATATACAGGCAGTATGTTATGCGATTGTTACGGGGATCGGCGTGGACTCTGGAAATCGGAGAACAGACGAATCTATGAGTTATGCAAGCGTAGCGTGTGCACATCATAATGGTATTATATAGCATTACTGTTACATCTGTTTATAAAGTAAAATATGACGGGACGGCGAGATCCGACTGCGACGACGGTTTCGAGTGTTACGATTTTATGTAAATCCTCTAGCGCGGAATAATAACGTAAGAAAATATCATCGGTGATTTATGGCGGAATTAGAAGGAAGGAAGGAAGGAAAATCGGCCGTCTCGTAACGTCGCCGTCGCCGCGTATCACGGAGTATTATTCATGAGCTTTTTTACGATATGCCGGACGGAAAATCACGACCTATATAGCCAGTCACCGCGTATGCCCCGCGCAATATTAAATATAATAATATTATTATGCGCACGTGTCGACGACGACGACGACAAAAAGAAAAAAAATATAAATAAATAAAATATAATAAAAAACAAAAATATAATATTATCGCGACTTCGTGCGTCGGACCGTTGTCGGCACGAGTGCAGGTTAGGTATATTATCATCGTCGCTATACCGTCGTCGGTCGTCGAGAGAAAGCGCGCGATCTTCGTGCGTTCCATTTAAGCGAGCTCGTATACCTATATAGACGGTTTATCTACATCCCAGTTTGATTTTTTTACATTTTTTACATTTCCCCCCCTCGTTCTTTCGTCTCTCTTTTCCCGGCCCGCGCGTTCTGATTTATGGCGTCCCCCGGGGGACTCTTCGTCTCTCCTCTCCCCTCCTCCCACCGGCCCCCTCGGTATAATAAATTATTGCCCGGTTACCTAACCGGGTCGTCGGACCACGGCTACCGTGCAGTGTTTACTCGTATACCGTAGTAGTAGTCGTCGTCGTCGTCGTAGTCGCATCCAATATCCAGTTGCAGAAGCATCGGCAATTGTGTGACGAGTGAAATTTGGTATGAGTGGCAAATTAAATTATTATCTCTATATATAGTACCCATCCATCATCCATCCTGTATCGCCTAAGACAAAAAAATCAGTTCACTGATCTGTGTAGAGCTAATTCTACTGCGTCTCGTGTAAATCCCAATTATAATATTATCAGATTATACGTAAATACTACTACAAAAAAAAAAAAAACTACCGAATTCGCCATTACCTACGTATACGTTAATGGTTACATTAAATTTTGAAATCATTGGTCGTAATTGAACAATTTCCCGTTTCAACCTGCGCTCGCCACGCTGCTGCACTTGCCTGCGGTGGCTTATATTATATTAAAATTATATCTCTTATGACTATTTATCTATACGATTCATTTGAGCGAAGGCAGCGGATACATTCTTCGCCGTGATGCGCAGTGACGGAATGAACGTAAAATAACCCAAAAGCCATTTCTAATCTACCCAGTACTTATCCACCAATATTTCCCAATGTATCCCAATATGTTCAGTGTTCGTTGTTCACGTATTTTTACTAAATCATCAGTAAACGAGTACGCGTAGCATTTTTATCCCCGGTTGTAAACATTCCTAGTTCCGGTACCGGTTTCGATACTGCCTATCGAAAACCTTCGTCGTCTGCAGCCGACCTATGCAAAGTGTGGCGTGCGCGTTACGATTTTTACGATGCATGCGAGACCGAAGCCCGGAGGGGTTGCTGGCGCACGTGTTACAATTATTACGCAGCGACGCGGCTGCACGTGGCGTGGATCGTAAAATTTTACCCGAAACCGACTACGACGCCTGTCTGCCACCGACGTTGTCGGGAAGTTATTTTTGAAAATACTTTGTTCCATACAAATCCAATAATTGACCGTGTGCGCTTATGACGCGATACGCCAAAGTACAGTTTGTCCGACGGGGCTTTAATGTACCATTGATGTAGGGGACGGGTATGATATTGATTTATGTTTAACGACAATAAATCATAAGCTAGTACTATACGCACAGCGGTGCCTACAACAGGGAATCAATTGATGACATTTTTAAAGATACTTTTTCAAAGTATTCAAGTATTATACATTTTCTGTTTTAAATCACGCATCCATTTTTCAATTTTTTTTTTTTTTTAGATTCAATGGGATTGAATTAAAAATAAAACACGTATGAACTGAACATAAACATTATTTAAAAATGCGTATTTGATTTGAGAAAGTATTTTAAATACTTTTCAGAGTACTTTTTCAAAAATATTTAAAATAAGTATTTGAATACTTCAAAAGTGTTTTGACATTTTTACTTGAATACTTTTAGGTCATCAAGTATTTTCAAAAACCGTCTCTGTCTAATTATTATATTAAATTGCATTATATTAAAAATGTATGCGTTAATTTTAAATATTAATACAGTTCCCCGACGCAGCGGGGGCCAATTGTTCAGTATTTACAAGTGCACATTGTATTTGAACACTGTTGGTTTGGCTATTTAAACATCAGTAAAATTATAATACACAACAAAAATCTTTTACTAGGGAAATGTAACTCCGGACTCCGGTATAAGTTTCACATTATGTTTGCTGTTAGTTTGAAATGACAAGTATTCGCACGGGCACATTATATACGTGTACACTGTACAACGAAAACCCATTGGCGTTTTGGACAGTTTTAATTTTTTTACGCTCAACTAGGCGCGCTGCCCGATAGATTGTTTAGAATTTCAAAACACTCCCCTCCTCACTGCCTTATTTAAGCCAAAAATATATTGTGTAGAAAATGATTTTGGGTTCTTGAAAAACGTGTTGTTAGGTGATTTCTCGATCATATAATATACCCCCTACAAGTTGTATTCAAATATAAAATTAAAACACTCCCCTTAAAAAATAAATACTATCTACGCGCCTGCACTCAATAACTCGCAAACGAGCGATAGGATTGAATTTGGTGATCTGGTGATCATTGACGCAACAAAATATTATAACAACTGCGATCAGCGAGAAATAATGAAATGTAGGCAATGCTGGCCAAGGTTGTGCTGTGTGTAACAGCCAAAGTGTATTTATATTGCGTTTTGCGGTTTAACTTCTATCATAATGAATGGGATATATGTATATAAAATGTTTTCACAGATTTCGGTAGTGAGTTTTTAAAACGAAATTATCGCACGAACCGCGATGTATATGAAAGCAATGTAATACTGCGGTCGTGTTCACATAAAAATGTAGGCATACGGCCGAACGACGATGTCGGATCGAATTTGAACAACCTAATCACTTTCATACGGATCGTATTTGTACACCGTACTAGGATATCGAAGCGAAAAATATGCTCTCCTATCCATTTCTATTTGCGATTGGTATACAACTATTAAATACTCTATTATCTATCAAATAATACTCGATGTTCGTGTAATTCACGTTGTTATCACGAATCTGTGAAATATCAACATTTTCATGCACTTTCGTGTATACATTTCTGCCTATACCATTGTATAACAATCGTAGGTTATAATAAAACCATATAATTATAAGAGGTATGTTCAAGAAGCAATTCAAAACCTTTTGGATTGCGCGCCAACGGAACGTCGTAGAGCATCGGCATTGATGTTATTGGCTTCTCTTATTTCACTGAAGCATACCTGTTCTTATAGATTCACCATAATTGTCTGCGTTTCGGTGTAACCGATGTTTTTGTAAAATATGTCGTCTCAACGTATTGGCCGGACCCAAGGACTCGAGGAGAGTTTCAAGAGGTCCTCTCGAAATTTGTTCACAATAGAACATTTTTTCAAAAATCAATTGGATTTTAAAATCGTTTTAATCCGTCAATCTACCGCTGCCCAGATGCCGAATGAAACCAAATAATCATAGAAATAATAATAATAACGATTTGTATACGCTTATATAATTTTTGCTTGTTATCAATATTCAGAAGCCCCCTTCTTTTTTTTTGATTTTTGATAAAATTTAGTTATAGCTTTGATAAATTATCGAAGCAAATACTTGTATTATACGATTACCATTCGTAACGACCCGCGGTGCGAAATAAGCGGGTATACGACGCATTATTAGTGTAAATCGAGTTAAACGGACCTGTCAATACTATACGCACGATGGACGTCAATCACGTGGTAATAATCGATGTCGTTTTAGGTGGCGGCAGCGCATTATATTATTGTTATACTATCGTAACACTCTGAGATCTCAATATTCGACAACCGGTCGACCTCCATTCTCCCCTCCCCCTCCCCTATCCGGTACGAATTTATTGTTGTACACGGTGATGCGTGTTTTGCAGAACACGACGTATTACAGTTGTTGTTATTAGTATTATTACATTAGGTACGGATTTTAAAATAAAATAATAAACACACTATAGCCCGAGCCGCCGAGTCTATATAGAAACTTGAAATTTTTCACAGGGTTCTTTGTGCAATGGGGACGGACGCTAAGGAAAGATTATCGGAATTCAATCTCTAAAGAGAATGGCCAACACAGGGTTTTCAGCGTTATTTTCGGAAGGAATATTGAATTTTAGTTTTTTTTTTTTTTTTTTTCCCCCCGATTGGTACAGTTATACGTAATAATATAATATGATTTGTATAATCTCATTGTGTTTATTCGATTAATTTTCGCTTTGCCTGTATTATAGGACATATATAGTCAAACCGAAAGTAAATAAATACGAACACTACGCAAGTGCAGTAAGTAAAAGTCGACACACGTTTGTCACTTTATTTTTTCTGTACGTGTTTGTTTCGTAATAACAAATACGATTAGATATATTTTGACAAATAATATAAAATATCTAAAATATCACACCTACAACGGAATAAAGACGCTGATAAGTTACAGCAGCACCCACCTATATAATAATAATGGTAATAGGTGAAGCCACAAACACAGTTTTTTTTTTGATAAATAACAGTCGTATAAAATATTATCGAAACTATATACACTAGTGCGTGAGTGTAAAACGGTATGTATTTTTATGAACTATACTGCAAAATATTGGTAATTTTTTCGAAACGATAATAATTTTTGAACATTTAACGATTATACGTATGTATATACGAGTAAAATACGCGTTTTTTTACATATATAGTAAGCCTAAAATATAAGTATAAATTATAATTCATTCGTTCATTTTTGTTTTCGTTGCATTTTTACGAGACGATACATTTTGTTTCACGGCGATGGTAAATAAAATATATTAAGTGTCCCTACCCCCTCACCCCTTACCCGAAACAAAGTGCTTATTTCGTCATGCGGTTTATATTTTATAGAAATACCCGTGCCGTTTATTCGCTCGTATATCGTTATTTTTTTATGGGTTTTTTTTTTTTTTTTTTTTTAACGATACGCGACCGCTGCAATAGTATTTTCTATACGACTTTAACAAAATGCAGTTTCGGCCGTACACAATAAGAATATTATAACCCCGAAGGAAATATCATTAAAGCGCGTTTATAAATTACGATGAATTTTTGAGAAAAATGACATTTTTTTTTTTTTTTTCGAAAGTACATTGGTACGGACCGACGCCGTTAAAAATATTTGACCTTATGTGTACGACATGCCGCAGTGGTCCGCGTGATGTATAACTATTATAATTATAATTTTATCATTTCGTTTTGTACAATATGACCTTTATTGTTTTATATTTCCTTTATAGCTATCTCCGTTTCGCAATAATGTTATTAATTATTGTCGTCAGGGTCTGCGTGCGGGCGGGCCGTTTCGGAATTTCGAAATCGGTTTTTTTTTTTTTTTGTGTTATTATTAATTTTAATTTACGTATACTTGTATATTATAATTGAAATCGGGTAATTCAACGCAATGCTATAGCTGGTACTATATTATATTGAAAGAAATCTGACAAACTCGTAGGTGACCATCCGAGGGTGAGGGGAGGAGGGAAAATGTGGGCCGCCCGACAATCTCTAAGCTTACGCGCGGCGTTTTTGACACGCGGCTGACAGCTAACACGTTTTCGTTCCGTTAAAAACTTTTATATCCGACACTATATTATACTGTTATAGAAATTATTTTCCGAAGTCCCAGATCCGTCATTCGCAGCGTAGTGCGCTATCGTTTCTCCGCGTCCAAACCAATATTGCAAGGTTTTGATCAGGTTTAATTTGTTTTAAATTATGGTAGTTGATACAATATATTATTACGTTGACTTGGCTATTTTAAACGTTGAATGCACCGAAAGAGAAAATTAGTTTTACGAGATATGTGGTTTTCCTGGTTAATAAAAATGTACTTTAAAAAAATTTGAAAAAACTGACAACAAACATATCGATACGTATCTTTTATTTTTATTGATTTCTAGGTTAATTCGGCAACAAGGAAAGAATATGATCGATACCACTAGACTTGTGCAGTTTTAATCTTAATACCAGAGTATCAGACTCAGAATATTTTTTCAATTGCAATGGTTTATCGTTGTTTTCAGTAAACCTGTTAACTATATCACTCTATATCCTAAACTTCAAACTAGAACTTTTCATACACGAATTTTGTTTACTTTCGATTGTACGCACAATATTTCTATGTTTTTGGACTGAGGGCTGTCTTTAGAGCCAATTTATGTGCATATTATTTAAAAATTAAAATATTACTTACCTTTAATAACATTAGATTTGTATTTGTCTTTTTCATTTTTATTTTTCTGGACATCCTAGTATTGGCTATTGATGATTGATAATTCTCTCTTTCTAGCGTCTAACCTTGTCGCTTATATAGCTCTTTTAGAATCTATGTAAATATATTATCTATTTATTACTGTGTCTTTAATCACTTACTTCAGGAAAGTCGTTCAATTCTTCCTTAGACTGTTGTGGTTTCCCGAGCTTTATTCTGTAAACTCATTTCTTTCTACATCCTTCAGAGTAATCCATATTTACTTCCGCATGTCCTAATGAATTTTCGCATAACGCCCAGCCCCCTCCTCCTCAGTTACTAATGATGTTCAATTGAACCTGTACTGTTAGATACTTAATCAAAATTTGAATAATATTACACAAAAATGTGTAAATATATTACTACATTAGAACTGTGTTCGATGAGAAATAATTAATTATTTTTATCTTAAAATAGCGAAGAAATTTTGACAAAATTACCCACTGTAAGACGAAAAATTAAAAACTCTGATATTATGTCGTGTCTGTCAGTTATCATTGAAATCTTCTCAAAAATTATATTGCATGTGCGTCCGTAAAATATTTTAAAGCCGTTTCATCTGCAATACACATCACTGTTACGGAGTTATAACGCTTCACCATCTTTTGCCTCGTCGTGCCTCAGGTTCCTTTATAGGTTCTTTCCCCTTTATCGGAGCTTACTTATATTGCATGGTCCAATTTCTTAAATTTTATACGCAATTATTAAGTATTTCTTAACTGTGTTAAGGTTTAATATAATATGTAGGTACGCATAGGTTTACGAAGTTTCCTTTGTCCTTGAATTTTCTTGTACCTAAATATATGGGCGGACGCCCGGCGGTAAGTTCGCGATTTTCGTGCGGGCCGTCGTCGAAAACGGGCGACGGTTTTTCAATGTCTTTTACAAAGCACAATATTATTATTACTAACACCGCGCCTGACAATCGAAAAATATCGCATTATATTATATATTACGATTGTTTTGACGTACCAGTTATGATAATAATTATTATTATTAGGTACGTAGCGCGTGTATTCTTCGGGCGGAATAAAAATTCTCGCGATAAAAAAATGTATATATATACGTGTGTGTTATATATTTCGAACTGAACACAATGTCAAACTCGTACACGAGCATAAGAAAAAAAAAAAAAAAATATTCTCCTTACGTGTATATTGAGTGTACAAATATGGAAATGCGGCGAATATAATAACGCACAGTAGTACGAACCTACCGGTGGCGGCTGCAGTTTGCCCTATTTTCGTGAATACAATATAGTGCGCCGGCGGCCGCGCAGATACGAATAATAATATCGACATCAAGCCGTAACTAGGCTGAAGCGAGCTGCAAGCTTCGGGCACCTACACCAGGAGGCGTAAAAATGCTTTGCGACTTTCAAAGTAGTTCTCTGGGTCAGCGGTGGTCTGCAAGTCTCTGCGGGTCGGTCCCCCGAAACTTTGCAGTCGCACAAATCTTGCAGCAGTTTAGAGAGTGACCGAAACGAACGAAAGTACGCACGAAAAGAAGCCATGTCAAATATATGGGTTTCGCGGGCTTTGGGCGAAAAAATATTTACTATAAAGTCGTAATAAAATCGCAATGTACTTAAATAACTAATATACTCGTAATTGTTTGGCGACGAATGGCGATTGATTGGATGTTCGTAAGTTTTCGGCTAGAAATCTCAATCCGTTCATCATCAGACGGTTTCTGATAGCACATATAGTTGTATTGATTCATTTGAGGCGGTCATTTTTTGATTTCCCTTATAGTTTTCTTAAATAACCGAAAAACCGGAGCAAAAACCTTCGGAGAACTGGGAAAATCGATTTGGTTGAAATTCAGTGAAAAATAAATCGTAGAAATCTCCTAAACGTTCCTCATTTTCTAGACGCGATAATATTTTCGAAACATCAAAACGATTTGCAAGTTATTTATGGCTACTTTTGGCAATTTGTAATTGTCAAGGTTTTTAGTTTTTGTTTGGTTTTTTTAGAAATGCTCGAAAATTTAAATTGTGTAATATATACCATATATATATATATTAAAGCTATATTAAGTTAAAACATTTGTACCCACTTACGTTCTACATTTAAAATTAGTATTGAACATAACGACCGTCGGCCGTACACGTTTCACAGCGTATAATTTTCGATTTGAACGATTTCGCGGCCTCGGAAATTGTCAGCCCCGACCCAATGGCGACCAGGGCGGTACTCATCTGCTCGCGTCCTCGTGCCGGGACCTGATATTATACCGCGGTTGACGATTTTTACAGCGAACATTTAGATGATATATTATTTGAATGTGTTTTTGGCGCGCCTTCTCGTTAAAACAACGTTATAACGTGTCATCGCTAAACGTCATAAGATTATCACATCATCTCAATAGGACCGCCACACCCGCATTAAATCGCAGTGTATAACGGACAACATAGCAAAATTACGTTACCTACTTAAAATGTAATAACAAATACGAAAATTCAAAGGAGACAATGTTTTCTAGGGTCGACCGAATGCGTAGTTTTTTTTTACTTGAATCAAATTTTTGTTTTAGTAAAAGAATTGAAAAAAAACTTTATTTTATTATTTTCGATAAATTTAAAGATTTTATAGTTTATTCTTTTGAACATGTTGACGTTTCAACTTTTTATTTTCATTAAATTAGTGATTTTTATACATTTTAAAAGGTCAGAGAAAATAGCGTATAATTTACATTCAATATTAGCCACGATAATAATAATTTGTTATATTAATTATTACTCCAATCAAGTACAATCAATTGTAGAACAGGCTGTCTGTAATCGAATTTGCTAATTGGCTATAATAATAATTACTATTATTATTATTATTATTATTATGATTCATTGACTGTACATTATTATTCTCTGAATTCAAAAATTATTAAAAATCATTAATTCAATAAAAATAAAAAAATGAACATTTTCAAAATAATAACTGTATACAATTTCATATTTGTTAAAGGCACTAAAATAAAAAGTTATTTTTTGAATTTTGTTACTAAAACATACAGATTTAATTTAAATATTGATGTTTGCAGTCCTTATCCCCCGTGAGTAATATTTATTTTAAAAAAAACAGAATTTGATTATTTTTGTGGATATAAGCGTGATAATTCTCTTTTGAACATTTTTTTTTTTTTCAATGCAATTGTCCACGGTCATTTAACATTTAGAAACGTTAAATACTATATTATTTTCCAAACAAATTTTTAATTATGTGATACTTTAACGTTCATTATCACTGTATTACAAGTGATAAAGATTTATCAGTTATTATTTGTTTTTGTAATAATTGTGTCTGATCGGTCATAATCTCGACGAATGATAATCCAGTCAGCGCCTAATGACCCAAAAGGTCGGTCACTTAATAGTGAATGAGATAATACGAATGTTATTATCCTAAATTACTCTAACTTAGTAAAATATAGTTTGTGTGTCTTTCATACCGATTGCCTAAACGATTGAGAATAGTAATGTACTATAAATTAATATGGAAAAACGTTTAAATTTAAACACTTGTATATAAAATTTAAAATTCAAATATTTTCCAACGCAAATGGGGATACATTTCATGTATATTGTTTACATTATATTACTACAATAATGGTCTAAAACTTAATTAAAATGGATAAATTTAGTGCAGTTTTCAACAGAGTTTTCATTTTTAAAAATGGGTAAGATGAAACATTATTGGAAAGCCTTTTAGTTTGAACAATTAACAAAGTTTCACGTAAATTTATATCATCAAATCGTGTACTAAACATCTGTTTTCGGACATTTATCGATTATTATTGAAATATTAGAAAATATATAACATAATAGTATTGTGTACCTACTAAATAATATACTCCCGCCTCATCCGATTATAGAAAGTCTTGTAAATCCTTATACGATTTTGAAATATTGAACGCATATTCATAAATAATACTTATAGTAGGTACACTATTTACGTCATTCGTGGCCAAAGTGAAATCTCGAGTCAAAAATTATTGTAGGTCGCATATAAACTGTAAATGTCTGCAATGCGCACAGACGCCGTCGTCGCAGTACCTTATCGTTTGTGTTTGATCATCAAATCGCCGCCACTGCAGTCATCGTTCAGGACCATTTACTACCGCCGATTCTGAATTTCGCGATAAAATATAATGTTATTACGTGTCCACGGACTCCTTAGTCTCCCGTCGCTTCTTATATCTTGATCGTCATTTCAATTATCTGTATAATTTGTTGTGTTCATTTATTCACGTTATCCCTAAAAATATAATTATTTCTTGCTTGCAGAATCTTTGTAGGGAACATTGTTTTTTCGAAACCCACAGCTGGTTTTTTTTTGGAAAATTTAAAAAAAGAACTGACAATAATAACGCCTATAACCTAGTTTTATTTTTGTTGATTTCTGAATTACCATAGCTATACCAGAATAAAAGAAACACGTTAAATAACCTTACCGTTTTACCGAGCTCTGCTAAGAATCGTTTTTTTTCTACGATAATTTATCGTTGTTTTCGGCTTATAAACTAAACAATTACCCTATTTCATCCCATCGTCTCTCCTAAAACAGCGGATTATCTACACATAGGTATGGTGTGGTTTTCGTTTAATTTTACGATTGTACGTGACGGACGAGATATTATATTATATTTATCAGTTGAAACGTGAACTCTATTGTACCGCCGACGCTACCGGAAAAAAAATACGGTCAGCCGGTTAATACCACATGCGATAACCAAGATTATTTGTCCAGAGATCATGTGTGTGTGTGTGTGTGTGTGTGTGTATGTGTGAATACACAAACAAATAAAACCATAATTATGTTATAAAAATAATATTTGTGCGTCGGATGTGAGCGTTTGCCATTGGCGTTTTATTTATTTTTTTTTTTTAGATTCTAAGCGCAGCGAAGAATATAATATATTGATTTGATTATGTGTTTTATAAATTAAAATTTTGAAAAATCGTAAAACCAACGGTATTTCAAAATATATTCGAAGAAGCACGGGATGGAAGTCTGCGATGTTATGACGCCTTTGTCCCCGAAAAAAACTATTAAATAAATTATTCATTGTTCAAAAAGGATCATCAAAAATAATGAATACCATTCGTTTCAAATTGATACGGCTGATCAAGGGCGTCTCGCATCCCCAGCACTCCCGGTTGGATGGGCGTCCGCAGATTTTTTTTCCAGGGGGGGGGAGAGCAAACATAATTTAACAAATAAATGACGATTTTGTTTTATAAAATAAATTCTTAACTTTATTACATCATAATTACTATAGGTATTTTTACTTAAATTTATTATTTTTCGTTAAATGCAAATTGTAATCTACGTGGACATTCTATACCAAATTTTGTTAGTGCTTTTTCAATTAATTAGTCTTTCTCTGAATCTCGCGATGTTTGCGATGAACATTTAACATGCATAGCCCACTCAGTCTATGTTCATCTATCGTTGATCAATGCAATGTTTTAACACACCTTAGAGTACTAAAAGAACGTTCTACTGTACAACTTCTAACTGGTAGAGACATAAATATTTCCAAAACAATTGTTATTCTTGGGAAAAATGTATAGTTACTATTTAACAAATCAATAAAGTTAATGTCTTGGCAATCCCGGTTTTACCGAAAATTGTACCGACTTTCTACTTCAACTTGTAGATTATCAATTATATAGGAATCGTAAACTTTTTCAACGCTCTCGAAGAATATTTTTTGTTCGAATTATTTGAAATTTGCGGGCGTGAAGATATTGCAATAAAAAAAAAAAAACATTGTTATTTTCTTTTTCAAAACGTTATTTTATTGATTGTGCAATTGAATTAAGACATGGTATACAAATTGATACTTGGTGATAATCTTCACAACTTTCAGTTTCATAATTTGCTCTTAGTGACTGTTTTTTTTACCGTTCTTGGACATATAATACAGATATCTATAGCAGCGGCGATTAATTCAATTTCGTTGAATAAAGTTTGAAAAATTTCATTAGCGTCCTTTCGATGATTATCGAACATTTTTAGTAATGGAATCAATATGTTTGCTGAATTGATAAAGATCTACCGATACACCTTGTAATATATTCGATATAGGTTCTAAAATCGCGCTGTATTTTGCCATAGTTATCATAGAAAGCAAGAAAGATGAACTTGAGGCTACAGAATATAAGTATTGAAAACCCAGGTGGGATGGGGGGCAAATGCACCTTCTTGCCCCCCCCCCTGGAGATGCCTATGCTCGGTTGTTAGTACGAAACTGTTGATATCCATGTTTGGTCTGTGGCAATGGCCGTACAGATACCGATAATTTATCTTTTAATGGTGCTGATGGAAAGGAGAGTAGGGGAAGGAGGTAGAAACCTGAAAAAATACACGCGTACCTACACTCGTATATACCTGTGTAATACCTATACACAATACAACGATACCGCGGGAGAGTTTACGGAATATTTGTTTTTTTCCCTCCGCCTCTCCCCTCCTCCTGTAAAATAATAGCATAACCTATAGTAATGCGTTCTTCGCGCCGAGACCGTTGCCCCCGACGACAAAAAATTCTTCGGAGAGTTATACCGTCGCCGGTAGGCAAGTAGGTATAGCTAGTAGTTATATAGGTATACCTAACAAGATGTCGATATGGATACTAGCACTAGTCGCGCGAGCGCGAAACGTGGGTATACACGGCAAATTGGTAAATATACATCTAATGTACCAAGTACCCGGTATGTGGTATGTTATAATAATATTATATACCTAGACAAAAGACCGGCGTATTGTACGAATAATAATATAGCAACCGGTTTTACGCCGTAATTATTACATATTATTATTTTATTATTAAAGGTAGCTATGTTTCCGATAAGACGCGCGCCGGTAGTTGAGACGGCGAGATAGAATCATGTTAACTGCAGACAATTTCTTCTTTTTTTTGATAAAGGCATGATTGCTACTAGACCAGGTAAATAAATTATTAGCGATTGTCGTTTTTCATATTGTTTTTTTTTTTTTTTCTATGTATTTATAGGTTAATAAAACTCCATCAAGTGTTTCCAGTCTCCCCCCCCCTATTAAGAGAAGCGCACGGAAAATCAATAAACGACCCTCTAAATGTATCATCAACTAAACTTAATTTTCTAAAGGAAATCAATACTGAAATTGATGTCGGAAGTAAGTCTTCCGCGGTCGAAAACTTTTCACAAACGAAAAAGAGACGGCACGTATCGCTTTCATTTTTTGATTAACTTAGAATCTAGAAATCAAAATCAGTAGACAGTACTATTATCTTTAGGAAATTTTGCCGTGGGCGATGAATGTGTATATCATTTTCAGGAACATATACGATTAGAAAAATATGGTCTTGATTTCTATAAATAGCGGAGGGTATGGGATATTAATTCGAGAATTCAATATTTCATAGTAAATAAGCAGGACCATCTGTTAAGTTGTTTAATAGTTTTAGCAAAAGTATACATACATTCAAAACTAAGGTCACTTTTTATCTAGTTTAATTTGTTTGACATTAAGACTCCGTGTCGTAACAAGGAGACTATCGTGATGATCATTCAGCTTAAAGTTTATTAGCTAAACCAAAGTAATACTTTTGAACTGCAACATCGAGATTCTGAGTTATAGAAAATGTATAGCTAAACACCTTTTTACCTATAACTAATCGATAATTTGGGATCTAGAAAATCTAGATGCACTAAACTTCATTTTTTGAAGTTTTGATGTTTTTGAATGTTGAGCACGTGTGGGTTACGAAATCCAGATAAACAATTCATGCATAAATTAGATCTTATTTTATTATTATTATTTTTTCAAATAATTATAAAATACAAATCGTTTCGGTGTTATTTGTTTCGAAAATCATCTGAGAAGAAGTGAAAAAATTGTGAAATATTATATATATTTACACAGAGAAAACAAATACTCAATAGAACATATTTTTTATTATATAGGTAGGTTCATCTATTTACCTGTCCGAATCACTTAACTATTCTAAGGCATGATGGAAAAACATTACACACGTTAGACGTGTTGTCTGACCTTCAGAGAGGAAAAATACCATTGCGCTAGCTTCATGGGAAGAATGCGTCTTAGGTTTTTTTTTTTTTTGTTATACCTACTAACCTTTTAATGGGAACGAAAAAAACAATCAATACAATAGGTATTTTGAAATATTCACTAGAAACAACCAAAATATGCGCGAAATATCGGTTGTTATTTTTTATTTTTGTTTCATAAAATATTGTCAGACGAATAAAAACACACCACGAATCATCGGGAGACACACTATTTTTGATAGGAAAAAATCGCCTAGACAGTAATGAAAATTCACACGCACTGATAACCTTCAACGAACAACAAATCGTAGCTGATATGCTGCTGATTGTTGTGTCACTGTTGTAGGCTAAAATATGGAAAGGTAGGAAATATATTATAGTTATTTTATTAGCATCTGTAGCTAACGATAAATCATTGATAATGAAAAACAATTCTCAGCGAAGTGTTCGGTTATTCAAGTGTTGAAGTTAAAAAAATAAATTGTATCCATATGAATTCAAATGAAAACAAAAAAACTTCGAAAATGTAAAATGTCTGTAAATATATAAAAAAAACAAAAATGTATTTTGTCAAAATGTTTGGTTTCTATTATTATTATTAACCAAATTACTACTTCAAAAAACAAAAAAAAAAAAAACAAAAAATTGAAAATTATGAAACCACGATTGTAAGGATGATTGCCGTCATAGTTTTCTTTTTTCCTAAGTTTTTTTTTCAGATTATTTAGAAAACTACAAAGAAAACAAAAAAAAATTAACCTCTTCAATGCGTCGACTAGATTAATATTGTACTACACTTGAAAATGTGCTATACTACGGTTCTTTTGATAGGAAAATTGTAAATAGACAAAAAACAAAGACATAAAAAACGGATGTAGCATACATAAACCGGAACATTTCTCGTTCCGCCCAGAACCCAATACGCCGAGTAAACGATTCCGACGAACTTCACAACTTTATAATAAAATATAATTTATAATGGTCTTGTATTATTGTGAATCGACCATCACTAAAATATGTCATAGAACAAGTCGAGTCGGGTACCCGTACTGTCATTATATTCGTGCGTCATTACCAAAAGGACAATGGAAGGGAGATGGGAAAAAACAATTATTCCGTAAACTCTACCGCGGAATCGTTATAGTGTGTATGAGTGTTAGGCATACACGAGTATATAGGTACGCGTATATTTTTTTTCAGATTTTCACCTCCTTCGCCTACGCCCCTTCACAGTGGCATCATTAAAAGATAAACTATCGGTATCTGTACGGCCATTGTCGCGGACCAAATGTGGATATCGACAGTTCCGTACTAACAACCGGGAGTGCTAAGCGTGCGAGACACCCCTAGCACTCCGTTAACGCTCGCATACCACGCACAAATAAACAATAATCATAATATATTTTTTTAACATTATGGTCTTGTTTGTTTGTGTGTTCACACACATACACACGCGATCTCCGGACAAACAATCGCGGTTGTCGCATGTGGTATTAACTGGCCGACCGTATTTTATTTTTCTGGTAGCGTCGGCGTTACTGATTTCGTTGTTTTAAATTTGTATACACGATATTCTCTACTAGAAATACTGCTCAAACAGAAAAATAAAAAGAATCTTTTTTTTTGTTGAATTCTTAATTTGGTTTGTGAGTGAGGATGTTGTTTTTTGATTATTCCTTTGAATAATTGAGAAAAATCGAAAAAAACATGAAAGAACGGGACTTTTTACGAAAATAATACTTTTATTTTTTTTAAATTTGTAGTTTTGTTGCTATTCAGTTATTAAAAATATTTGAAGAAACCTAAAATTCAGACAGAGAACTTATATTTAACTTTCCTAGGATAAGTAAAATTTTCATACCATAGCTATTTATAAATATTATAATTTTGTGAGATTTGTACGTAAATTGTATTCGGTAGGTAATCATTTGATAAAATTGTTAAACTAAATAGAAATACTTGAAAATTTGACAAGAAATTCGAAATAAGTTTTATTTAGTGGCCAAAAAGAAAAATTGAGTGTGATGTAGTATATTTTTTTTTAAAGAATTTTAATATCAAATTTTAACGTCAATATTACCGACGGCCTTTCAGCTGCCACACCTAGAATAAATGTTCGTCGCTACTGCGTGTAGTAACTGAGCTTGTGACCGATTCTAGTGCCGTCATTTTTCCCGTGATCTGGTACTGAATTAGTGTCGTAATATTCAAAATTTAAAAAAAAAATATATAAAACTTGTTATGTTTTCATGTGCGAAAAAATGTAAATACTATAAGTACCAACTCTAAAGACTATGTATTCTGTATCTGTTTTATAACACTCAACCAACCTAAATGGGTGTAATTAATAATAAATGATAAAATAATCGTTAATATTTTTGGAATTTAAATCAGTTCACCTCCTCGTAGTGCATCTTGTGTAACATCAAATGAACTGGAATGCATTCGGGCTACGTTGAAAAAGTGATATTTTTTTTATTGGGACGCACACTCTGACAACCCCGATTGAAACCCGTGGAATCTAGAGCACCTGTTACTTTTTTCAAAACCTGGCGCCTATGCATACGCAATGCGTGCATGTTGACAGTCATAGTTTTAAATAATATCAAATCAACAATCATCGTTCGCCGTTGTTTACACAAAATATTAATCCGTTTAAAAATGCTTATTGTTCACGTCCAAACAGACCCGCGATTACCTGCAAAAGGGCTGCGCCGAATCGTCTCACGCCAGAACGGCCACGCCCAGAAATATCCTAAATCCAATATAGTGAAGTATAGCTTCGTGTACAATTTCGTGATGCGGATTTCGGAAATCGTCGAAAATTATCATCGAAATTAATAATAATTGCAATCAGTAAGTACCTATAATATAGTAAAAAAAAAAAAAAAATAACCGTTAAACGCATTATATTATAACCGCGACGAAGAGACGTACCGCTTTGTTTGAAAAGTCCATCACGAAAACGAATATAGTTTCTCTATTGCGTACAGCGTTAGGTTCACAATAATCATATATTCTTAATAAAAAAAAAAAAAAAAATTATATTTAAACTTTAAAGTGATTCGGCGCACGGGCGAAATGTGTTCGTTATTATAGATTCAAGAAAAGAAAAAAAAAATATACGAAATTCGTAACGGTAAGCTTCTTTTCTGCAGTTGTTTGTACTGCGTATACGTTATTATTATGCGCGGGGTACATGAGGAAATCATTATTATTATAATAACCTGTTGTCGGTTACCTTTTTTTTTTTTTTTCGAAACGAAAAGATCCATTAACGGATTAGCGGGGACTATACTAAAAAGAGAATACAATAATGTATAATAATGTGATATTATTATTATTATTATATTGAACGCCCGTTAAAAAAAAAAAAAAAAACAGACGAAAAGATAAATGGTGTGTGCCCATAAAATCGTATTGAAAACGTTTTAAAAGTGTGCAATATAACATCGAAACAATTTGTTTTTTTTATTCCGTCGATAATCGCGACGCGAGTGTAATAAAAAATATAGTATAATGTATACGCATAAAACACGAGAATAACATAATATACATTTCGAATGTCTACACGAATAAATAATAATGAAAAAGCAAGAAGATTGCTCTCCGTGACTATAATGTATTTATCAATCAGTGGCGTAACTAAGATGTGTGTAAGGAGGGAGAGGGGGGGGGTGGTGTTAATTATTTCAAATATTTTACTGTATGTACGTACATACTATAACTTGAGTTTTTAAAAAGACAAAACAACCACATTTGACGTCAAGAAAACATTTCAATCGTTTGCACTTCCAGTATTAATCAAGAATAAAACAGCGCTAATCGGTGTACAATATTTCCATTTGAATGTTTCTAGTACACCCATACAAAGTGTCTGTAGACAATGAAAATGTGCTATCGTCAGATAAACATGTGTAAATATTATTGAAGGTTTCGGTTTGCAATCCACTCTTTTCGATAATGATACTAATAATGATTAAATTCCTTTGCCATCGAGTTTGCCATAAAGTAATGATAATATTGTATACCAGTTAATCGAAATTAGTAATACAACGTTCGTCAATAATTCTAATTTCCATCAAAATTATGTAATTTAATTATTAAATGTCATATTTTAGGAAAAAACCTTCTGAAGTCATACTCGATAAAATTATGTTGTAACAAATGACGTTTTACTCGTTTGGGGTATAGAGAAAATCGTCGCTTTGGCTGTTTAGCGCATGCGATAATCGGTTCAATCAAACCTGGCCGATAATTTTAACCAGTTAGAATAAAAAAATAATAATGCCTTTGGGTCTTAATTTTCGTAGTGATATGATAATTCACGATTCAATGGGGGGGGGGAGGTTATCATAACCCCCAAACATTCTCTTTGGATACGCCACTGTTTCTTATATGCCCCAGGAAAGAAGGGGGCTTGATTCAGTTTTGTTTAGTTTTCAATTCGTTTTGAGTACAGCTAAATTGCTATTAAATAAATAATATTACTTAATATGCGTTTTAAGCCAGAACAAAAAGCGCATCCTATTGATTTAAAGTGCATTACGTAAAACATAATATAATTGTGTTATAATTGTGTTATACATGGCCATTATAATGCCATTAGACCAAAACGTAAGAGGGGAAATAAAATTGCACGCGAAAGAATTATATAAAACAATGACGAAAATCGACCTGAGGACCTTCTTCCCTGAAACCTAAGTTTGGTTCACCGTGTTGTTTTCCGCAAGGAGGACGTGTTTAAAGCTTCGAATACCCCTAAAAACCACCCAAATTAAGTCGGAAGACGCAATTTTGTATTTTTGTATACACATGACATTTGCAGTATAAATGTTCAATATCGACTTCTACCATTTGTATGATCGAATTTTAATTTTTTTTTTTTTTTTTTTAATGTAAAGCATTGTATTATCGTAGTGTTTGGTTTTTATTATTTCCCAAAAAATATATCTATAATAAAACATAAGATTCGATTCTAGTGACGGAACTCTGTTTTGTACTATCGTTCATTATTCGACAAAAATTACTAATTATTTCATACCATATTTGTTATTATAAAACACGTAAATTACGCATTGAATAAAAAATAAATAAATAAATATATCAAAATATTTACTTTACTCAAACAGTTCTTCCCTGTGGTTACCATTGATGCAGTGAAAACATTTTAGCCTTTTCATATACCTACTCAGCGTGATTTTGCATCATAACAAATCAAATTATTACTTTTTTCGATTCGAGTTCGTGAACCGAGCATTTTTTAGGCACCTACGAGAGACGAAAATCTATGGAATTGTCGATGGTTAATTTTTTTCTTCATCACACTGGGCCCACTGGGGAAAAATTCGTTTCGTCCTAGTTACGCGGACGAAAACCAGAGTTGAATTTTGACAATTTTTGATTTTAACGCAACAGTAAATATTATTATTCTATTGTACTTCTCTATAAAATATGCAATGTTATTAAAATTGTCCTCCGTTTCACTTTTTTTCACCATAATTATATAATTTATATAAGTGTACTCTCGCTTTTTGGCAAAAGATTATTATTACCTCCGCATCGGAGACCGAATCATTTCTCTTGTTTGTGTAGTATTTTTTTGTACTCACTAAAAATACACCTATAGTACCTACTTATTATTGTTTTACCAGTTGGAAAACTAAATTACTAATTATCGCATATTATTTTCTTTCGGTCGCATTTCTATTTATTTTTTTCCCCTTATATGTTTTCTATAAAAAAAAACTAGGCAATTCTAAAGAACTCCTCATTTAAAATATTATACCGCCCATGGTGAACATAATAATAATGATACGATATTTGTCTATATAAACTCGGTTTAAGTACAGATCGTGAAACTTTTTAAACATTTTACCGTCCCGAAATGGGCTTTCGACCGAAAAACAACCCACACGTTTTTAACCCGATATCCCGTATGGTACGTGGGCGACCGGAGTCTTCGTGGTAATCGGATCCGGAAAAATTAATATTTTGAAATCGTATAGAATTTTGTAAATACGTGAAAGTATAAAAAAAAAAAAAAAAATTGTAATAATAATAACAATAACTATACTGTAAAAACTGCAGTGCATTTAGATTTAATCTTCTTTACGTTCGAGGTGGGGTCGTCGTAAATTCAAGGCTAAATTCGCATTTAAAAAGTGTATGTTTATGACGCGATACAGATATAAGTATTACAAAGTGTTTTTTTTTACATATATATATATACGTATTATCTCACAGTCGATAAATTTTATTAAGAAAAAAAGAGCAAATATATATATATTAGGCATTATATTACATTCGAATAAGTTTTTTTTAAAAATTATAAAAATCCTTCATTATATCCTTCATATTACCGCAATAAAAGTATAATTACATTATTAAAGTTATACGGTATTTTTTGTTTTTTTAAAAAAAAGAAGAAGTATGCGCCGTAAATTTAAATTTAAAATTAAATTACATAGGCACTCGTTTATCAGATCGCGTGGCCGTTACGTTGTTTTTGCAAGAATAATTGTTATTTTTAATGGTATTAATGTTAATTTTAGAATATTATCCTTGCCGCGCAAATGCATTAAAACTTAATTATTTTACTAAAAAATATATTAATTAATTAACCCATTTATTAGGCGAACGTATACGCGTAATAAATAGCATTACAGAAAATTGTACTTCCGAACCGCACGAACCGCTCGGGTAATAGTATATACATATATTTTTTTCGCTTTCAATATTTAAGCTAATAATTGACCATCGCACCCGGTACAGGACTTTCCTGCAGGCTGAATTCGTGTTTAGATAAGATTTTTTTTTTTTTCGAATTTAGTTTCGTCATTTCGAACGTTTGTTACGAGCTTCGAAAATTTCGTGACCCGATCTATATAACAACATAATATTATACATAGTTCGACAACATAAATCAAATAAAAAAAAAACAAAAACAAAACAAAACAAAACCGACGATAATAATAATTTACCGATTGAACGTAAATAATAATTCGTAACGCATTTAGAATTGCGGCGGGTATGAAAATATTGTATAGATTATATTATTGCAATTGGATATCGGATACGAACGAAAATTAACAGTGTCAACGATCGGGTTCAGTGATTAAAGAGGCCAAGGAGGCGAACGGTCAATAATGTTATTTAACGTCGCGGATTGCGCGTACCTACCTATTGAAGTAATGGTAATAAAAATATTAACGAAATCATAACATGTTACGGTAAATTATTATAAAACAACGTATTCGAGTTATAATCGTACATAAATAGGAAGAAGATATGGTTCGAAAAATGCGTTAAAATTGTTATCTTCGGCGCCGAGAAAAGAGTCCGTATGTCCTTTGTGCCTCTCGTTTGGAGTTTGTGATTTGGCCCGGTGCGTCCGTTCGCGCGTCGTTATAGCGAACGTTGTCCCGCCTGTTTGTCACTGTTTGTCCTCAGCCCCTTGAAATGTCCAACAAAAAATCACTACAAATAGAAAAATTGAAACATGAACTTTTGTACTATGTAACCGTTTTTGGCTAAAATAATAACCTTAGCGTTTGAACTTCGGGCATTTAATGCCGGCGGAAGATATTTTAAAAATATCCGATACTAAATAAATAATAGTATACATGCAATTTATTATCTATGAATATTAATTAGATCAAGTCTGAACACACATGAAGCCCATGGATATGTATATACTTGAATAGATAATACTTAAATGTATATAGTTAATAAATTATGCCCCAACATTATGTTCTAAAAAATATGTATTGAATAAAGTGAACAACAATTATAAACTTTGAATGAAATTCGTCTGGAATTTTTTTTTATTAACTACAACTACTATACGGTGACATAATATAATTATACATTTTAATAGTACATTTCATAATAATTATTTAATGTTTTTTTTTTTTTCCAATCATTCTTTGGCACTAGTTAATCATTTCACGATTGCAGTGGTGATTTCATCATCTGATGAACTTTTTAAATTTGATTTCTTGCATGCACCTACAAAAATGAATAATAATTATTCTTCATTTTATTCGACACTTACATCTTTACTAAAATTAATAACTTAAAGTTTAATATACTTTTACAAACACAAAAAAAATTTAATTAGTGTACACACTGAACTGAATATTCAACAAACATGGAAAACAATTTGAAGTTGGTAATTTTTAAATTTAATCTTCAAAAATACAATGGGTCACACTGAATATGGAATTCATGTGGGGGCCTATAAATGGTAGCCCACATTATGTGATAATTTCAATATTTAAAATTATGATAATTATACAGTATTCATGCATTTTTTATTTTTATTTTTATTTCTGTTCAATCGTTTCATTAATTTTACATACCTAATGGTGACTGTCAAAAACATAAAAATGTGTACATATATTAGGGTATGATTTATTTATTTATTTTTCATTAGTCCATATAATGTGTAATTTATATTTTAAATAAAATATATACCTAAAATACAGTATAATTATATATTAATATTATAAAAAATTTCGATTTTATTATAATAATCCACGCCATAGTTCAAAAGATTTTTTGATAATAACAAATATTACATTATAACTCTATAACTAGTCCGATATAAATTAATTAATATATTATTACCAAAAATCGCCTTGTTGACAGCTAACAACGAAAAATTATCTTTGCTCCGCAGACCGTAGTATGTATACGCAATTAAAATTTTATTGTCAAACACTCCTTTTATAATTTTGTATATCATATTTTTTAATGATTTACCATCGATTCTTGCAAGCTCACACACCTATAAACATTTAAATTTGTTTAGTTATACAATTTAATTTGCATACAAATAACAATAACAATAACATATAACTTGTTTTTGAAAATTAGTATCCGATTTTATTTTCGCTTCCATACTGATTAAATTCTCGTTATTAGAAATCGGCTAATTATGAATAAAATAATCTACTTTATGTTTCCAATCATACCTTGAGTTACATTAACATTCCTTGATAAGCTGTAAAAAAGCTAAGTGATTGCTTAATAATGTTGTTTTCGAAAATCTAAGAAAAAGCCAGATAAAAAATAAATTATCATCATAAATATTTTGTAAATTTGTGATTATTAATAAAAAAAAAAAATAAATTAAAATACCTAATATATCTTAGATTTATGACTAAATTTAAAACAAGCTATGGCTGGAAGTAGTTGAAACGAACAAAAAAAAATAAATGTGACCGAAAATAACTAACTCAGTTTTGTATTCATGAATACAAATGTACTAATAAATATATTAGCAAATAGTTTAAATTTATGCAAGTTTGATTAATAAATGACAAGAATGACTTATTTTCTAATTAGGTGACTAAAAAGAGTTAATTTCAAAAAAGTGAGACGTACTTCAAGCTCTGATAACAAATAAAATCTACTTAATCAAAAATAATAATTAATTAAAATATGAGATACATTATCAATAAATAATGGAGAACTAAATGGTAGTATTTGCTGAGATTGAAGTGGTTTAGACTGTGAAGGGGTATCATCACGGTTATACTTATTATTTGATGTATTTAAATCCGAAACATTACAATTATTATTATTCATATTCTGTTTATAGCTAATTATTATTACTATTATGACCACTATCACCTACTACACTGTTTTGTAAATTTTCAGCTGTGGTCGTGTTTTTTCCTTCAGAAAATCTAATAGACGGAATGTCATCCATACTGTAATTACATACTTCTTTATCACCATTATCATTATCTATAATAATAATTACAATAAACAATTTATACTATTATGTTATTCACATTTTTTAGGTTAAAATGTATTGTTACAATGGTAACTGTTTAAAAATAATATAATACAAATCTAAATCAGGTCAGATTTCGGTTTCACCTCGTTCATCTTGTTTTTTCATAGGTACATAATCCTTATCGACATCACTATCATCGATAAGAGTTGCTGTGAAAATATTTAATATTAAATATGTAGCTTTAAATAATACATATGTATAAGAAGTCAATAATTATAAATGAAAAAATTAATACAAATATTTAAAAGAATAGTACATTCATCATGGGTGGAATTTGAGAACTGGGTAATGGATGAGATTTGCAATATTAATGGAGTTTTATGAGAAGGTAGTTGGGAATAGAAAGATTTGCAGTGTTTGGTGGCTAATTGTTCGACTGATTCGATTTTTAGGTCAGAGTGCAGTATGGAGTTCGATACAAACCAAGGTGTGGATGTTAGCATACGGGGAGTAATGGAATGGAATGCTTGTATAGTTTGAATTTGGAACGGCTTAGCACAGTCCCGAATTTGGATACAAATTTAATCTTGAATATAAATTATAACTTACTGCTTTCAGAACTTGCACCATCAATGTCATATAAAATAAACCTATCATGGGACTTCTTTAATATTATACCTTTTTCATCAACATTTGTTAAAGAAACTAAACAATAATTTTTTTTCATTGTTATTACATTATATAATTATAATATAATTTGACTTTTTCTATAATCAAAACATTATACAATTTTTAAAAGTAAATACGAGTAATTATATACAATTTTTTATATATAATCAATGCAATTCCAACCTGACAGCAAAGAACTTTTTTTTTTTTGAACAAAAGCTGATCTGTTTAATGTTTTCTTTTTTTTATGCTTTATGTTGTACTTGTCTACATCTGATACATCTGACGTGAATTGTACTTTTTCAGCTTTTATTTGAGCTTCAGATAATGATGCTAATAAGGATTAGGTTAAGTAAAAAAAAAAAAAAATTAAAATAATAAAGTTAGACATATATTTTCTAATAAATTAATAGATATTAATTACCCATATCTTTAGGGATGACTCTACATTTATAATAAGTATAGTCATTTTTGTTAGGATGTATACGGTTGGATCTAAATTTTTTTAAATTGCTGTCATTGTTTGGCCACGTGCATACCACTTCAATCCCATCTCTTCTTATCCAACATGAAGGTACATATTCAACCCAATATACTGTAGCCCACATAATTATTAATAAAAACAAAACAACCCTAAGAATGTACCTCTATTATAACAACTTGGAAAGTGTCTATTATAGGTACAATTTTAAATATCATATTTTTATGTGTGACAATATAATAATATATTGTATTTAATATTTTATCATTAAAAAATATTTTATTTGTAATGCACAGAAAATCAGTTTTTTGATATATTTTTTTAGAAAAATGTATACATATTGTAAATACAATATTAATTTATTCTTGAGAGCCATTTTTCGTTTTAATGTAAATATTGGTAAAAAAATATTATATATATATATATATATATATAGTTACAAAATACCCAATGGATGTTGTTAACAAGTCAAATTTTTACCCAGGATAGCGATAAGTCAAGTGTAAACAAGCTTAAACATGTTTATTTTCTTCTAAATNTATAGGTACAATTTTAAATATCATATTTTTATGAGTGACAATATAATAATATATTGTATTTAATATTTTATCATTAAAAAATATTCCATTTGTAATGTACAGAAGATCAGTTTTTTGATATATTTTTTTAGAAAAAATGTATACATATTGTAAATACAATATTAATTTATTCTTGAGAGCCATTTTTTGTTTTAATGTAAATATTGGTAAAAAAATATTATATATATATAGTTACAAAATACCCAATGGATGTTGTTAACAAGTCAAATTTTTAATATATCATTTCTGATATTAAATAGATACGCTGTAAATGTGAACACTTTTAAATATCAAATAAATATTAATTATCACATGTACAATTAATAGCAAGTAAAAAATGTCTAATATATATTGCGCATAAATTATTTTTTTGATATCAGAATATTAATGTAGAGAAGTTATATCAATATCCAAACAAATACATTCATTTTCAATTATCACCAAGACATTGTACGTATATGTTAACTAACGAATATGCAAAAACGTATTTAAACTGAATATCAAATATATGTCAATAAGTATCCTATATTTGCTATATTATAATGTATGACATATATTGTATATACTTTATGTGTATATACAATATACATAAAAAAATAATGATCGGTTTTATAAATTTTTCAAATATATTCCCTCCGTTTTTTTTTTATAGGTACAACTCGTTATCCGCCGAACTCAAGATCAACATATTGAACTCAAGTTAAAGTGCATGCAATTTTACATAGAATTATATACATAAAGTTCTACAATTGAATATACCCAGGGTAGCGATAAGTCAAGTGTAAACAAGCTTAAACATGTTTATTTTCTTCTAAATAATAATTACCTCACACTGGAATTCGCAGTACCTACCTAACATTGGAATTAATATCTAATCACTTCAATTAAATTGTTCAAAAAAAAAAAAATATAATATTTTGTGCACATATATTTGGAGTCGACATTTTAATTCCTGCAAAAACCTTCGGTGAGATACTAAACTTCACTTATGAGATTGGTTAAAGGGAGAATAGTGGATTACAATTCAAACACCGCGCGCCGCAAGACCATAATGTAAACGATGATTGCTGTGCGTTACTTTTCTCCTACCTATAATTTAAAATGGATAAACCAACACCTCGTTATCGGGTTGACAGAAATTCAAAATTTTAAACACTTAAATGTATTTTAATTAACACTACATCTATTTATCGAATTTTTATGTTACGATATAAAAATCAAAATTGAGTATTTTTTTCACCCCCCCCTCCTTCATAAATAAAAGTAAAAATAAATAATAGCTATAGTTATAGATTAGAATTATCTAATTTTAGAGCTTCTTCCTTTTTAAACTATCCAAAATATCTTCTCCATGATTAATCAGTTGGTAACTGGACTAACGGGTTTCTTTAACCGCCGGAACAAATCACAACTCTGGCGATAATAATTATTTTTTTTTCTTGGATGAATGTTTTTATAATTTTCCATATAAAAATCATAATAGGCATTATAATCGTGTACGATTCTATCGCAATGTATTATATAGTAGTATGCATTGATATATTGTTCTCCTAATAACATCAACTTATTTCCGACAACCCGCATTTTCGACGTCTTTTCTATCCATTTTTTATATTTAACCAAATATTTTTTTTCTTTTTTTGGAGTCTTTTTTTCTTTCTTGGTATTCGGAAGTCGTGCTAAATATTCCAGAAATTGGTGGTACACAAGAGTTCCGTGTTGCAATAAATATTGCCCAATACCACGATCGCATATGTAGTCTAACGTATCTGGTAATTTAGGCCTGATCCAATCACACTTTATTTCTTCTCTATATGGATTAACTTTAGTGTAAAACTGATTGAATGCAGAATAACTTTTGATTTGTTGGCGGCATTTTCGAGATTTATAATACTTAACAAGTTGTTCATGTAGAGTCTCTTCCAAAAAAGGTTTGGGTGGTTTTTTTCCGGTCTTTTTCTGGAGCCAAGTAACTTTTTGCTGTTTATTGAAAAAGTGTGTAATTCTGTTCTTGTTAAAATCGTTTTCAATTATATATTCCGTAAACGAAGTGCATAACTTTTTTTCGTCGTTTTGGGCTTCCACACGGTATAATTGTACCATCAGTATAATAACCTAGTTTTGCAAAAGAAAACAAGACATTTAAAGAATATATAATTATATTATACACCTAAATTATAATCCACGTAATTTAAAAATATTATAGATGACGAATCTTAATGTATATAATACATATTCAGTATACACTTAATATATATTATAATTGGAAATGGGCGATTCTAAAAAATTAGTATTCTATACTTGGCAGCTACTTGATTCACGATGATTCCGGGATGAAGGCGAAGGAGAAGAAGATGATAACGTGTAAAGAAATTAAATCGCAAAATTATCTACCGTTCGCCAATACATGTATAAAACAATAAATAAATTATTCAAAAAACGCTTACCGACGCTATTAACAAACGATTTAATTTCATTTTTCGTACTATTTGTTGATCGTAGGTACACATTCATCTCAGCACACGACACCAATCCACACTAGTTTTATTCAAATATTTTATATATAATACGAATGTAGTTTAATTGGAAAATAAATAATAACTTGCCCATTAATCAAAAAAATAATAACTGCACAAACATATTTTGAATTTCGCGGTTAGGCTCGTTATAATTACAAATTGTAACACGTTGCAAATTATAACAAATTGAAGGCAGATATTCGTGTAATAGAACAGCACAATTAATTAACCGCGTGATTATTTTAAAATGTATATTATATTAAGTTACAGACATAGGCGATAGACAGTGCCGACAAGCGTCGCACAGTGGTCTGAGAATGAAATTTAGATAGCAAAACTAAGCCGTTAAAATTTTTCAAAAATCTATTTTTTTTTTTTTTACTAGGATCTCATTGGTCATCTACCAATTACTAGTGTAAATGGTGTTACTTTAAATTTTCAAATCAAACAGACTTTATGAAATATTGGTTTTGGTTTAAATACTTATAATTAATGCAAGTACGTCATCAAAGTATAACAGTGATAATTAACATCATTAAAGACAAAATATTAGTACACTTTATAACAAGTCGTGGTACGTATTCGTTGCAGTAACAAAACGTAATACCAACCTTTATGAAACTGCAACAGGTAGTCATATAAATGAATGTACATTGCACATAGGTGCATATTTATAACACTGCAAAACGTTATAAGGTATAATAATATATCTAATCATAACTGCATCGATAGAAATTATCATCGTATATGTTTAAATGTAATACCGGATTTCCAAATACAACTTTATTTACTTTTATTTAACTGATTACCCATACAAACAATCTTTCACGTCTAGCACTTTTAAAAAACAATTTTACATATTATGTTATTAAATTGTATAGACAGATAATTAATTTTCTATACAAATGTTAAAATTTTAAAAAAAAATACAATTTTTTTTTATGATAATATGGCTTTTGTGCGTTGCAGATGTAACGGGACGCAATAAAAAATAGTATATTTTTATAGATGAGAACTTCCTCTACATAATGCATACATTAAGTAAAGGGACACTTGAGTAAATTTTTACTGCACAAAAAAAAAAAAAAAAACGATCGATTCTTTTATGATTCATAGTCGTTAAAAAGACTTAAATTTAAAACAAATATATTTTTGTATTATCATAATATGTGACAACAATTATTAAACATTTTTTTTTTTTTTTGATTTTATATATTTCAATAGCCAAACAAATTAATAAACTTGATTTTTTGAACATATTAAATGGCTCATTTTTACCACCTCATTCTCACACATCTCTCTGCATCTCATTCACAGATCACTGTGCGTCGCCTAATTGCGATGTGGGAGATCAGTTCAAGCGGAAATTTAGCACGGGGGTAGCTGACCTTAAAGTAGTTAGGATGAAGACAAAAAAGAAGAATAAGATATCGTATTAAAAAAATGAACCAATAGACAAATATAAAGAAATAAAAATGCATAACTTATGTTTCAAATTGTTTATTTTTTTTTTATCAAACTCAATAATGGAACAAAACCCAGTATACACAATTCATTTATCTACCGACAATGATAAAATTAACAAGTAGCATTAAACATTTTATATGGAAGTCGTACTTGTAAAGAGAATCAACTGATGAAGTAAGCTAAATTTTAAATTATTAATTATTATTCTTGTAATAAAATAAAATATTTTGTGCGTATAAATTTGGAGTTGACTTTTTTCATTTCCGTGAAAACCTTAGGTGAAATACCAAACTCCACTTATAAGATTGGGCAAAGGGAGAGCAGTGGAGCACAGTTCAAAAACCTCGCGCCACAAGACCACGATATAAACAATGAATGCTGCATTACTTTCCCACTACCTATACTTTAAAATGGAACATCGCGTTATCGGGTTGGCAGAATATGAAAATTGATTTAATGTAAAAGTTTATCCAAGAATTTATGTTCAGAATTTAGACGCCGGAACAAATCACAACTATGCCTATGATAACGATATTTATCTACAGGATGAATGATTTTATATTTTTCCATATAAAAATCATAATAGGCATTATAAACGTGTACAATAGAATCGCAATCCTTCAAATAGTAGTACGCATTGATATATTGTTCTCCCATTAGCATAAAATTTGTCCCTACAACCGGAAATTTCGACAACTGTTCTATCCATATTTTATAGTTTATCCAGTGTTTTTGATCTTTTTTTGGAATCTCTTTTTCGTTCATGTTATTCGAATGTCGCGCTAAATATTTAAGAAAATGGTGGTACACACGAGTTCCGTGCTGCAATAAATATTGCCCAATACCACGTTTGCATAGAACGTTTAATGTATATGGTAACTTAGGTCTGATCCAATCGCACTTTAGGTTCTTTTCATATGGAATCCGTTTTGTATACATTTCGTTAAATACATTATAATCGTTAATTTGTTTGTGGCATTTTCCAGATTTATAACGGTCGTCAAGTTGTACGTGTAGCGTCTCTACCAAAAACGGCTTTGGTGGTATTCCCACCGTTTTCCTCAGCCATATAAGAATTTCCTGTTCATTGAAAATGTATGCAATTCTGTCTTTATCAAAATCATTTTCAATTAGGTATTCCGTCAACGAAGAACATAACTTTTTTTCACGGTGTTGGGCTTCCACACGGTACGATTGTATCATCAGTATAATAACCTAGTTTTGCAAAAGAAAATAAGACGTTTAAAGAATATATAATTATAATATGCGCTTAAATTATTATCCACGTAATTTTAACATATTACAGCCGACGAATATTTATTTAGTATATACATAATATGTATTGTAATGGGAAATGGGAGATTATAAAAATTTAAAATTCGACATTCGATAGGTATTTAATTCGCGATGATTTATTTTTAAACAAAATACGAACAACAATTATAATTTTAATTAAAAAACACTTCTATAATTTACAGATATAATACCATCATTATATAATAAAAGAAACGGACATACTTTACGGGGGGGTAGGCCACTGCTGTAAGGGAAAAGTTAGGTAGATAGAGGGGAAATTTAATGTTTATCTGTAGGCAACGATGAACCTTTGCTGCCGAGAAACGATTCACTGTACGGCCGTATAACCTAATCGCGTTATGTGATAACAATGGTTTTCATACGGATTAGTAGAATTTAAAACGGCGGTTACATAGAAAATTTTGCATTGGATATAAATGTGCAATACGTTAAAATTTTCAAAAAATAAACTCTACAGAATGGCTAATTAATATTTCCCGCTAATAATTGTATTAAACTTATTTTTTTTTAAATCGTTTACTACAAAACCAAAAAAAAAAAAAAACGATTTTAAAATAAGTATTTGTACTCCTCATGTTTATGAATACAAAAAGACAATGGATTTGATCATATATATTATCTCCGGGGATAATCAAAAAGTACATCTTCGTGGAACAGCCCGTAAACATGGATTCTCACGAACAGGGCTGGATTAAAGATTAGATCCACCCAGGAGCATGTACAAAATATAAAATTATAATATAAAGCATTACATTCAATATATGTATTTTTATTGAGGGTCCATTAAATGTACGTATATTGCACGTGATAGTATATAAACATGCGAAACAATTTAATACAAATTTGTGACCTTTCGTTACCTACTAAAACAACTGCGAGTTTAAAACATCATTGTATCATTATAGAATTAAACTATTTCTTGAATATTAAATAATACGCAATATAAATTGTACACACACACACACACACACATATATTTTGATAGTTATGGCCTGTAGGTAAATAGTCGCGAATAATAGTCCTTTCTAGTATAAATTAAACATAAGACAACCGACAATTAAAACAACCATTAACCTGATAAATTATTTTTTTCAAATATTTTAATTTGATAATAATTGCATTGATATTAAATATTTGTTATAAGTCGACTTCTATGATATGACGGCCAAAGGGCAATTATAATGTAAGTAATGTAAAAATGTATCGGTTGGTATATTTACACGAAATTTGATATTATTCATTTTTACAATTGCGTATCTATCTATACGTATAAAATCCAAATACCCCTGACTGACCGATCGCTGTATCTCAAAAACTACGTAACGTACGGACTTGAAATTTGGAACACAGGTTCTTCTCGTGTTTTCACCGCGCAATAAGGAGGGATTTTCAAAAATGTTGCGTTTTAGTGGAGTAATTAACAATTATAATTATTCACCGCCAATACGTATTGTGCGGCACGGCGGCCCGCGGGTCTCCAGCTACCTATCCGTTTTGTTCGTCGTCGTCGTCGTGTAGATAAGAATAACGATTCCGAGAATGAAATTGTTCCCAGAAGTTTATCGATAAAAATAAATATACAGATATTAGGTTATTATGTATATTATCGATAATTATGAATTTAAGACGGTAAATGGTAATACATGGCGTTATCTAATTTGTCACGAATTTTTTTCCGGGCAACGCCGGGTAATTCAGCAAGTACATATATAAATGGAGCCCAAAATGTCAACAGTTCATCAATTGAGCCGGGCCGATTTTGCTTAAATTTTTTTCAATTTTTCGTAATTGCCAGGAGAAGGTTTTTACAAACAATTTTGGAAAAACCCTTTTTTAATATTTATTTTGATTTTTTGAGTTCCGGAATGTTTTTTCGAATTGAAAAAGCTACAGCAAGCTTTAAAATTGTCCATATGACATAATTAATCGTTAAAATGGGGCCCCCGGCCAACAGCGAAAAAATGGATCAACACGGAGAAATATGTCGTGTATTGAATATAAATATCTTTTTATATATAATTCTACTCTACGTGTGTATGTTACTGAACTCCTCCTAAACGGCTGGACTGATTTTGACGAAATTTTTTATGTGTCTTTGAATGGGTCCTGGATGGTTTGGATTCACAATTGAACCCGATTGGTGGCATTGCAAGGATCGCTGACACAAAGTAATTGATATTTTTAGTACAGCGGTTTTTTTTTTATTTGTTGATTTGGGTTACCTTGATGATACGGATGAAATTAAAAAACAAAAAAATTAATAATTAGTAAGATATTCCGCGTAATTTGTGCCAAAATTGAAATATTTATTCAGATAAAAAAAGAATAAATAAAGATTTATCAGAGGGCGCCAAGAGTTATTACAATTGAGTTTAATAATTTTATAAATTAATTTTTTTTTTTGCCGACGCTATAACTTGAAAACGGACGGATCGATATGCCTGATTTTTTTCCGTGTATTCGTAAGGTAATTATGAAAGACGATTTTTGAAAAATCTACCGGAAAAGTTTGAAATTTAGATGGTATTCAAGTTAAGGCAGCACCGACAAAATATCGATCCATTGTTATACATAAAGATTAACAACTGAATTATTAACTTTATATTAATATAAATTGTCGGCCAATGTTCACATAAGGGTATAAAACAAACACCGTGCCGTCTGCGATCGACAATTAGCTATAATACGTTACACGCGCTTTCCCGTTGTCGAGCGTTCCCACTCCCCGATAAGTAAGATTTGGTATAACTTCCTTTGAAATCCATCAACCCTCAACCTCATTTAAAAAAAATCGAGGTTTCGTTATTTTTCGTATGAAAATCATGAAAAAAATATCATAATACAACACTTATTCCGCCGAAGGTTGACTACCCACTTTCCACCTAGTTTTTGATTCATTACTCACAAGGTCAAAAACTAAAAAGAAATAGGGTAAAAAAACAATAGAAAATTGGCACCGCTGGGCGGGATAGCTAAATTAGCTGCATGTTTCGTCGGAATATTTATCAATAATGCAACTAAACGGCTGGATCGAATTGAATGAATTTATCCTAATCGCTTGAAATATCATACAGGACAACGTCTGTCATTCATTCATTTTGTGTATGTATTCATTTATATCACATTTGCGTAAATATTGAGCATTAATTTACGTGCATTAAATTAAGTTACGCAAAAAATTATAAAAAATTAAGTTACGATAATTACATAGGATTTCGTTTTTCTGATATTTCAAGCGATTAGGATATTAAACAAAGTGTAAAATAAAAGACGAATAATATAATAATTTCATTATTTTTTTAATTTGAAATAACATCGATTTTTCTAAAAAGTTACGTACATGAAACAATGCAACGTCTTCGTGGACGAGGAGGAAATATTGGACGACGGACTTGGAATTCACAATTAGTCCAGAACCGTCGGTTAAATAGATCGGCAGAAGATCAATTGACGGAAAATGAAAATTTAGGAAACCAGGCTGCAATCACACGTACTGATGAAAGTTAAGAGCAACGCAATGAACGCCGTCGAACTAATGCGTTGAGACAAAGACTGGCCAGTCAACGAGTCACCGACACGTTATAAAATAAAACTATTATACTTTTTATTATCACTATTATTTACATTAATCGAATTTCACAATAGAACACATTTAGGCCACCGCAGATGGACTACCCACTTTCCACATATTTGTTTTCATTCAATTCTAACACGGCCAAAACTAAAAAAGAATATGGGTACAATAATAATAATAAAAATTAGCACGAGCAACGCCGGCCGCGGAACAACTAGTTTATTATATATAATTTTGAATATTTACAGACGAGTTCGGGCAAAAATGGATTTAGTTAATCCAAAATCATTCTGTACATGTTACGGTCCCCGGACTTCAGTTGTCTACGAAGACAGGCAGAGTCGTATGAATTACAGGTCCGAAAAACAGAACAACAACGAAATTTTTTTTTACTATAAAAACCTGGCGGAGAGCTCTACACCAGGAATTACATCAGGGATACCCGGGTCGCGGACACCGCTTCAGGTGAAATCATTGATTTTATTTCAGTATATAATCTATTCAAACATTGAACAAGTGAAAATATTGTAATATTGTATTTTGAATTTATACTTAATTTAACCCATCGTTACATTCGCTATTGAGTAAACGCCGCGCTCACCTCGTTGATTTTTTTTTTATCATTATTTATTATACAGTAATCATAGAATATTCAAATCAACTCTAAACTTTTCATATTTTAATCTTTTTCAAATTAAGTGTCTTTACAATTTTTCTGAATAATAAATATATAACAAAAAAAAAAAAAAATTTAAAACGTTCAACATAAATACAATATGAATATAATATGAATTTACATAATTGTTAATAATAGTTACTCACCTGCCCATCAATTAAATATAATCAACAGCATAAACATATTTTTAATTCCATTAAAACCGTAAAATTATAACTTATAATAACCCTGTATATTATAAACAATCAAGGTAAATGTTTGTACAAGTGATAGTTACGCACACATAGATGCATATTTTAATAATTCAAAAGTGCCTACTTCGAGCTTATGTTTTAGATTCTAAGTGAAACGAGCATTGAATTAGTGTAACGATGATGAAAAGAATTTTTAATTTTTTACTGTGGACAACTTTTTTACCTGCAGCAATTTTGCTCTGACTTACAATGATTGTACTTTTCCTGAAAGGATATCTGGTTGGGGTGGTATTTTAAGGTGTTCAATTTTTGATTTTTTCAAGTGTTTTGAGAAAATGTTTGATGCATGTGTTGTTTTACCATAATATGAAATCAATTTTTATCGAAGCAACACATTCGACAAATATTCGCTCAGGATCTTATTTTCGTTAACAACGATGGCATATCGTTGTTTACAGGTTAACATTAAAATACCTATACCAGTGGCTTAATCCGTTCTCATTATCTTAGGATGTCTTTTTTAATGTATTTTATTACTTTATAACTAAAAGTATAAAATATGATCAGTGTTTAAAATTATAACTTAAGTTGTATAATTTAGAGGTATTTTAAAGCAATTTTTAAAATATGTTAAAATTTTAATTTTTATTACTTATTTCACCAACTATAAATTATATTTGATGACCGATAATTGATACGACTCACAGTTTAAATTAATACGATAGTATATTATTGTACAATATCATAGAATTAATAATATCTTATAGACAAATTAAATTAACTGTTTAAAATTTAAGTATCCGTTCCGAAAGTATCATGTTTTACAAAACTTCAAAAATTGTTAAAAAATAATTAACCTAATCTTAGTTTGGGTTGTGTTATAGTTGTTGTCAAGAACTTGTTAGTTTTGACAAAAACTCTTTTTAAAAATCAGATTAAAAAAATTTTAATATTACTTAATGTGTTGTATGATAAACCGAGAATGAATGTAACAGAGTTGATAATGCTTAGGTAAATGAAAGAAGTCACTGGATTGACAAGGGATGATAGGGCAGAAGACATGTGAAATAGTTTAGAAGTGGCTTCAATAGTAGACAAAAGCAGAAAAAATAGTTTCAGAAAGAGGTAGTGAGGCAAAATGAAAAAGCGATGATTAGATGTGATTTAAAATTTTGTAATGGCAGTTTATGAACGCGATGTGGTAGATCGGTTGGAGCAGAAATTTAGCACGGTGTTAGCTGACCTTTAAGAAGATCGGATGAAGGCAAAGGAGAAGATTAAGATATTGTATAAGGAAATATTTTTGAAGATCGTAGAAATGTCTTCAGATTGACAATTTATATATTTCATAAAAAAAAATAAGTCAGAAACTTCAAAAATACTTACCAACGATGTTAACAAAAGATTTTTATTTATTTTGCACACTATTCGTTGATCGTAGGAACACATTGTTCACAGTATGTGATACCAATTTACACTATAGGTAGTTTAATTAAAAAATAATGAATGTTTCATAGTTTTATAAATAGGTATTAACCTGCCCATCAACTGAAAACGTCAACACACATAATTAGTTTCGTTTAAAACGTAAAACTATAAATTTAAAATTCAAAAACACCAAAAGCAGATGTTCGTACAATAAAACCGCAGTTAATATTTGTTATTGTATAATGTATACAAGTGAGTTAAACACATAGGCGAAAGGTAAATATTGTTAATTTTCGAGGATACCTACTAGGAGCTCACATATTTTTTACGAACGTATTTTGAATGTAAACTTATTTCACATATCCGCAATTGCCTAAATATTTGTTTAAGAAACAAAATTGTTCAAAAACTTATATGCAGTGTTGTAGATCCTTGCCGGTAAATCACCCTTCATAAATTTATAAGTGAATTACATTTGTCATTTATCTAAATAAAAAAAATTGAAAAGCAGTTACGACAATTAAAATAAAGATAAGAAAGGAAAGAGAGGCCATTTTTCGATCATGTCTTTAATTAAAAAGTTGAATGTAAAAAAAATTGACTACTTAAGTCTTTTTTTTCTTTACGTAAATATTAATATCTCATATAATGTTGTGTGTGGAATGTGTCCTTTAGGTAAAGTTTCACAAAAACCTTTTTTTTACTCGTGGAGTAAATCATCACTATGAAATTACCGATTACTAAGATATTGTGAAATACATCAATCTTTAATCTGTTTTGTTATCTCCTAAAAAAAATGTTAAATCTTACTTTTAAGTTCTATAAGTTGCATAAACCAACAACCAACAATAATACAATTTACATGCAGTTTTAAATGTTGTATATAGCAGTCATACGTGTAAAGAAAATTAACAGATAAAATTAATTATATTTTTAATTATTAATTATTATTCTTGNTTATTTTTGTTTTCGTTAAAATGAATAATAGAACAAATCCCAGTATATTTAATACACACTAAATTAAACTACAGACAATAATAAAATTAACATGCAGTTTTAAATGTTGTATATAGCAGTCATACGTGTAAAGAAAATCAACAGATAAAATTAATTATATTTTTAATTATTAATTATTATTCTTGTAATAAAATATAATATTTGGTGCATATATATACTTGGAGTCGACATTTTTTAATTTCCGCAAAAATCTTAATTGAGATATCATACTCCACTTATACGTTTGGGCAAAGTGAGTTCAGTGGAATATAATTCAAACACCTCGTCCCGCAAGACCGTGATATAAACGATGAGTGCTGCATTACTTTCCCACAACCTANTTAATTTCCGCAAAAATCTTAAGTGAGATATCATACTGCACTTATACGTTTGGGCAAAGTGAGTTCAGTGGAATATAATTCAAACACCTCGTCCCGCAAGTCCATGATATTAACGATGAGTGCCGCATTACTTTCCCACCACCTATACATTAAAATGGGATATCGCGGTATCAGGTTGACAGAAATTTAAAATGACAACACCAANTATTTTACAGTTTTTCCATTGTTTTTGATCTTTGTCTGGATTTTTTTTTTCGTCCTGGCCATTTGTTTTTTGTGCTAAATATTTAAGAAAATGTTGGTACACACGAGTTCCATGCTGCAAAAAATATTGGCCAATACCACGTTCGCATTTACCTTCTAATGTATTTGGTAGTTTAGGTCTGATCCAATCGCACTTTAGGTTCTTTTCATATGGAATCCGTTTTGTATACATTTCATTAAATACATTATAATCATTAATTTGTTGTTGGCATTTTCCAGATTTATAACGATCAAGAAGTTGTTCTCGTATTGTTTCTGGCAAAAATGGCGTTGGTGGTTTTCCCTTAAATATTTTCCTGGACCTAACAAGATCCTGCTCTTTATTTAAAATGTTTGCTATTGAGTCTTTTTCAAAATCATTTTCAAATAGATATTCCATCGACGAAGAACATAGCTTTTTTTCTTGGTTTTGGGCTTCCACACGGTACGATTGTATCATCAGTATAATAACCTAGTTTTGCAAATGAAAATAAGACGTTTAAAGAATATATAATTATAATATACACTTAAATTATTAACCAAGTAATTTAAAAATATTATAGCTACAGAATCCTAATTAATTTAGTATATATTTTGTATATACATAATATTTATTATAATCGGAAAAGAGAGATTATAAAAATCTCTAAATTCGATATTATGTAGGTACTTGTGTTTTAATGAATTAATTTTAAACAAAATACGAACAACAATTATAATTTTAATTAAAAAACACTTCTATAATTTACAGATATAATATCATCATTATATAATAAACAAAATGGACACACTTTGCACGTAGGTAGGCCACTGCTATAAGTGAGAAGTTAGGTAGATTGAGCGGAAATATAATGTATTTCTTTACGCAACGATTAACCATTGCTATCGAAAAACGATACATTGTATGACTATATTACTCAGTGGCGGTTCTAGCGTAATGGCAGGGTGGGCAGCTGCCCATACCAATATTTCTGGTCTTTATTATTTTAAAAATGTCATTTTTATACAAAAATAAGATGTTTCATCATTTGATAAATTATAATGATTATTATTATTAATAATGAATATTAAATCTAAAAATACACTACATCCAACAAGAGAACAGAGAATTTCATCAACACTGGATAACTGTTTAACTTATTCAACACTTGATGCTAGTACTAGTAGAAAAGAAAAACAAAACATGTCCTCTAAAGATATAGAAAATGAATTTAAAAGAATCTTTTTCCAGATTTTGGATAACATGAATAATGAAATGATTTATTGATTTACCCAAAACAATGAAATATTGAATTGTATCCATGCAAGTGACACCAAATCAAATGAATTTCCAAATTCATATTTGTTAGTTTAATTAGGTAATATGTATCAATCACATACAACTAATGACTTTAGAAAAGTATTGAAGAACCAGCGTCTGATTAAAAAATCTTTATTTTTGGATAATTTAACATTATCTGACTTAAATCAATAAATAAGCAACGACGGTGAGACTTTTGACCATGTAAAAAAAATAATTGAATTGGTCATGGTCATTCCTGTGTCTTCAGCTAGTTTTTCCAGCATGCACCGTGTTAAGACATATTTAAGATCAACTATGAACAGTTCACGATTAGGTAGTCTTACACTTTTATCAATTGATTTTGAAAACTCAGAGAAATTATTAAAAGATCCAACTGCTGACCTTGAAGTGTTTGCAAGCATGATACACAGAAGAATACAGTTTCAAATTTAGCTTACTATTTTTTTTTAAAATTAGTCTGAACAGTCTGAACTTTTTTGACGGTTAAATTTAAATATATTTAAATAAACATAATTATACATAATTAGTTCAAAACTATGGATTACTCTATTTTTTTTATATTTAAAACCTTTATTACCTATCTGTTATAATTAATATGAATATTTTAAGCTATATACTATAATAATAATAATATTTTAATTTTATTAAAAAAATGTTGTGGGGAAGGGGGAGGAAATGAGGAATATTATTTGCAGTTAAAGCCTAATTTTAAATCTACTGTTCCCAGACGAAAAATTAGTCCTAGAACCGCGCTTGATATAATCTAATCGCGTTATGCGATAACAACGGTTTTCACACGGATTAGTAGAATTTAAAACAGCGGTTACATAGAAAATATTCATGAGATTTAAATGTATGACACATTAAAATTTTAATAAATATAAACTCTACAGAATGGCTATTTAAAATTTTACTGTACACTTGTTTTCTTTGAGTACTATAAATACCGAAATTTGATTATCTTTATTAGCGCTGGGAATGTCACAATAAGTAAATATCATACTAGTGAGAACCCTACATGTACAGGGTATTAAAGATATATAAAATATTGAATAACTTTTTATCTATATATATATTATTATATAATATATATTATTTATATATTTATTTATAGATGTGAT
>CABPRJ010001968.1:106072-118763 GCA_902439185.1 Cinara cedri | reverse complement strand
TCCCTTCATAATAAAATAAAATAGACATAAAATTAAGGCTTTAAACTATTTTGACATTTATTAATCAAAAACAATGTATCTATATTCCTAGTGACAAATATTACATAAATCATAATTGTATTAAGTTTTTTTTATTTAAATACATTATACTTTAAATATATTGTGAAAATGGAAAAAAAAACTGTCATTAAAATATAAATTGTATACAATTTTCTTGGTTCTTTCAATTGTTCACGTTGGACTAAAAAAAAAAAAGAGATAGGCATTATTAAATGTTTTTTCTTTACACATTTTATAGTATTTAAAAAAAAAAAAATAATGATCAGAATATAATATTAAATAATATATCATTTTTAAAAAATTGGATATTAATATATATTATAATAAGATTATGTAGAACTGTTTAAAAATGTGATAAACTATATTAGTATTATTTCTGGAAACATTGATTTTAACAGAAAAAGATATTAATGTTTTTAGAGCGTCAATACTTTTTAATTAAATACCATTATTATTAATTTAATAAAAAATTATTCAAATGCGATTATTTCAAAATTTTTTATTATTTTCTAAAAATTGCATGAAAAAAAAAAAAAGCGTAATTACGTATAATAATTAAATTTTTTTTATACTAAATTTAACAAAATCGTAATTTTTTTACAATATCCAAAAGTCATTATACCATTATATTTTAAAACAAAATGTCCGTGTTACAAATATTTATTAATTATGTAATACCCAATTTCAATAATTTTATAAAGTATAAAAATATTATTATCGGATTTTTTATCATTGACAAATTCGAATAGTTTGTTATTATTTAGTACTAGTAATGAAAACAATTTAAATTATTCTACATTTCATTAAGAGATTTATTATAGGATTAACTAATATTAAAAACCAAAACATTTGAGCGTAATATACTAGTAAAATAATTTTATAATAAAGCATTAACGAAAATTGTAAAAGCATTGCTATTTCACAAAATTTAGTAAATAAAATTTAGAAATATGTTGTTTTTTTTTTAATAAATTTAATTTCCTTTAAGTGAAATAAATATAATCTAGTTTTAAGTAATACGTACTTTTGAGCTACTGCCTGCAGCTTCGGTTAATCTCTAAAACAATAATTTTAAAAGTTAGTTACAAAAAAAATAAAACATCTAAACTAAAGTTAGGCTTTTGACTAGTCAGATTATTTTGGTTAATTAGCCATATATGTCTAGTTAATGTTAACGTTAAAATCTATTGATTAAAATATGAATATTTGGAAATAATTATATTATTATATCCAAAGTTCATTTTACTATAACTTTCTAGAAATAAGAGTAAAGAACAATTATCAATAAATTTTAAATTATGAATAACCTATTTATTTCAACTTTTCACCTTTGAATTGGTATACAATTATAGAGTATTTAAATATTTAATAATCAGAAATAAAATATTATTTATTTATTTCACAATTAACCATGTGTTGACCCTCCTCTATACCAAATAGATAATTAAAGTATTTGTATAATCAAAATGTGAGAATAATATTTGAGTGTGTACACTTACTTCATTTATAGTTTTATATTGATCATAAGCCAAATTGATATTGCAACCATTACTTTTTTTATTTTTCTTGCGTTCGGATCTAGTCATTTCAGAATTCGGTTTCATAAAATTAGGTACATTTTTAATTGTTTCAATGACATTTATTTTATTAGCAGCCGGCTAGAAATTAAACGAATTATCAATATTTAATGTAGGTACTTAAAATATCTGCATAATAGCAGGCTATACCGAACGTGAAATGGAATGTTTAAAATAGCTAATCCAACGATTATAAAATAATTTAATCTATTATATTTATTACTCAATTTTTTATGAATGCATACTTGATTCCATGATTCCTCTTCATCACATTGTGATGGAGGTTCAGCCGATACAGTAATATTTGGACGCTTTGCGTCTTTTGATTGGTATAAGTACTGATCCATTAAAATACGATTGGGACAATTTTCTTCGTGTTTCTAAATATAAGTTTGAATATAATATAATAAAATTCAAAAAAATAATATTGACTGATATTTTACTTCCAACTCTGATTTATGCATTACATGCTGGTCATTATAAAAACAATGTTTGAAATTTGGTTTTCTATCCGGACATTTTAACAAATGCAAATTGAATTTTTTAGGTGCCATTGTATGGTACTTATTAAACGGACAGTGTATAACATTAGTGCTATTAGACAAATTATTCCTATAATTAAAAACATAATGTTAAACAAATAAGTATGTGAAATTTTGTTGTAAACCACGCAGATTTGAAAAATTCAATTGAACTTTAGTTCTGCTCAATATTATACATTTTTTTTTTTGAAATAATAACAAAAGGCTCATACTATCTTATTTATTTTTTTTAAACTAAAAAAAAAATTAGTTTTTTTTTTCCACAAAATCCGTGATGACAAATGTATAAATATATTTTCAAATAAAATTTTAGTGTAACAAATATTTACTAATTATTTTTCATAGAATGATTGGGTGAATCAATTGGTATAATTTTGTGGTGATAGTGAAAACAAATTAAATTATTATAAACTTCAAAACAAATTTAAATAAAATTACCAATTTTTCCATGAAAAATAATTTGTTTAAACTTCAAAAAAATTAGAAACTTAACGATTTACTTTTTGAGTTACCCTATATAGCTATTGCCTAAATAATATTATAATAATAATTTCAAATTATATCAGGGTTTTGAAGACAAGGAAACATACAAGAAAATGTACTGAGTATACGATAATATATTAATAATTATCCAACAATAATAATTTTATAATAATTGAAATATTATTATGTAAGTGTTGATACATAATTTTCTTTTGGTTTTTTAATCATAAATTATTTGAAACATTTTTTGACATTTTAAATACATATGTAATATAGGTGTTAAATTAGTGCTTTCAGAAATCTGACCTAAATAATTTTTATACAGCGATAATATTTTCTTTTGTAAATGTATCTGCACAGACTGTGGATTTTTAATCCTTAATAACTATTAAGTATAATGAATGTTAATATGTATAAATAGACAATTAACGTTTTCATAAAATGTGGTCCTAACTCTAAAATAATGGTATTTACAATTTTAACAATTTCAATTTCCGTGGTTAAATAATACTTACAGTAATTCCATAGTTCAGATTGATGTAAAGGTTCAAACTTCAAAAAAACAAAATACTAAATTAACTACAATTATGATTATATTAGTTTGTATAAATTAAAGAAAAATTATTTGCGAACAACGCATGAACGTAATGAGATATAATGGCTGCTGATAGGTTTGAAGTTAGCGTTGTTATCCACCACAGCTCTATAGACCGTTCGTTACACATCCCTTTCCTGTGTTGTATGTATAGTTCGTTTATCGTAGTGTGAGAGAGATAGCCATAGAACTATCAACAAAAGGACTGCGCGTTGATAATATGGTCGTGGTTAAAAAAAAAAACTAATAAATATTCTATTCCAAGAAAACATTTATGGCGCGAAATATGTATTATTTAGTCTATAGCATGCATAGCAATATAGCTTAGAAAATTGTGGAATAATAAATATATAAGTAGGTTATGAAATCTCCCCTGCCTCCCCAGTCAATAGGACCTGCGCACGCATATGGAGCGAAGAAGCTTATGGTTTTACAAAGATTATTATTATTATTATTATTATTTTTTTTTTTTCTGTAGACAATATTTTTTCCCNGCGAAATATGTATTATTATTATTATTTAGTCTATAGCATGCATAGCAATATAGCTTAGAAAATCGTGGAATAATAAATGTATGAGTAGGTTATTAAATCTCCTCTGCCCCCCCTGCCAATAGGACCTGCGCATGTCTATGGAGCTAAGAAGCTTATGGTTTTACAAAGATTATTATTATTATTATTATTTTTTTTTTTTCTGTAGACAATATTTTTACCTGAGATCTTGTTCTGTACCAAGTGTAGCACCTTTTTTAAAAAGAAATCAGTATGAGGAGGTACTTGATGAAGGTCATTTTTCTATTTTCTTAGGAGTTTTCTCAACAAATGTGAATAACCGGGAATAATGGGAATATCAGNTTTTTCTGTAGACAATATTTTTTCCCTGAGATCTTGCTCTGTACCAAGTGTAGCACCTTTTTTAAAAAGAAATCAGTATGAGGAGGTACTTGAAGAAGGTCATTATTCTATTTTCTTAGGAGTTTTCTCAACAAATGTGAATAACCGGGAATAATGGGAATATCAGTTTAATATTAAACATATTTTATTAAAGAAAATACATAATGCATATTTAATTGTTTTATCACGATGTGATATATATGAATATGTATAGTTGACTAAGCATCGCAATCAACTGAATCGTTTTTTCGTTAGCAATGATTTATCGTTGCTTACTGATAAATTTCTCACTGTATTCTATACTTTTCAAACTTCCCACCTACAACATTGGCTTTGTCCGTTCCCATTATCCTAGGATAGCTCTTTTAACAATACAGGTAATATTTGATAGTAATATTTTTTTCGAACATTTATTATTTTTTTTTTTTAATATTCGTCAAAATCGAATTACGAAATTATAAAATTATCGGACTAAAAAAGCGACGTGGTGACGAGTTCGTCGTGCGTATAACGCACCTCGGATGTAATTCAGTTCGCCGTCGTTCAACGGAATAAAGACATTTTCTGACGAATTTAAATGGTGACGTTAAATTAATGTACATGACCGACTAATACGTTTTGCGTACGATGCGAGGAAACGTCGTCGCCGCGATCTTTCGGGACGCGTCACCCGCGAACAATAATAAATATACGAACGCGGATCTCGCGTATGAGCTTTGGCGGAAATCACTTTTTGAATAATTCATAAACTCTTAATTCGATATTGTGCCGTCATCCCGTATTCTGGAGGGGGGTGGGGAGGGGGGCGGCCAGATTCTCCGCGAAAAGGGTCGGCGCGGCGCGAAACACAGTCGGCAGAACTATCTTAAAAAAGTACGACACCCGACGTGACGTTAATGAACAATTTTCCACCGGAGAACCGTTACGTATAGTCGAACGATTTCCGCCGGAATCTCGTTACCCTCGCCGCCGCGGTTACGCACCTCGAGACTTTTAAACGAATAAATTCTCGCGCCGTCGGCCGCGGCGTGGAGAAAACACCGCGACACGTTCTGTGACCACGCGGCAGCGGCGGCGGCGCAACGCATTTTAATAGCATTATGCAAAAATATCGCCGGTGAATGGCATCTGTCTCCGCGGCAAAATACGTTAAACGAGTATGCAATAAAATCGTCTGTATCAGTACATAATAATTTATGCTATATAGGTACGCAATGATTATTACGATTCAGTTTTCTTTTTAATCGTTATACCGACCAGCCAGGCGCGTTTACAAAAAAAAAAATAAACATCGCCGCGGGAGGGGCGGCTTAAGGTCGTACACTTCCATACTCCTATAACAATGAAGTTTACATACATTCGCTTGAATGATTATTTATTTGTCGTTAGAAATGCCAATATTTTATAACGATCGTTTTTAGCCGTTTAGGTACGTATATTACCATAAATTTTGCATTTCATATTTGTTCAGCGAATACAGCCTCAAGTGAACGCAGTTGAACGTCGCGTGTCTTATTTTACGCGCCGAAAAACCGTAGCACATTCTACACAAATGTTGTAGAGCCCGATTCCCGGAGTACCCGCCGCGCCGCCGCCAGCAAGTGTTCTGCCGTAAAAAACCGCGTTGTCCGCGGGCGATTGTCACCGCGCCCGGGCTAATTGAACGGAGTAGCCGAGTTCCAACCGTGTACACCGAAAACCCGGGACGGCGGGGGCCGCGCGGCGGCGAATCCCTCGGCGACGCGGAACGAGAATGCCGGACCGGAGATGGTAAATAATAATGAAGTAACCGATTCCGGCGAGCCCGTCCGACGCGCGGCGCGCGTGTAACGCGACGCACGCTGTACGATCGCGGGAAGAACGCACGCACGCGCGCGCGCGCGCGCGAACGGAACGCGTGGGCAAATTGCCGGCGCGCGACGACTGCGGCAAATAAACATCCCGGAGGCGAGGCCTCCCCCCCGTGCCCGAGCGTACACGCACGACAAACGGACAACGTTATTACGTCGCGCGCGCGATATTTTGTCGAGAGCACGCGATAGTCCGCGTAACGTTTGCTCCGCGTACTTTACCTACATTATACAGCGCGATCGTTTCGGCCGGATTGTTTTTGCAGTTGGCGTTCGCCGGCCGCGCGCCGCTGCCGCAGAGTCGCGCTCCCGCCGCCACTCCATCCGGCGGCCGATCCGAATCCGCTTTCTAGGACGGCCGCGGACAACGTATCCACCGTCGGCGCCCGACGATTACGCTTTCATAACCAACACGGGCCCTGGCCTAAACGACGCGGCCGCTGACCGCCCAACGCGACAGCGCAACTGTCTGCAGAGGCCATTTGTTCAGAGTTTTTAACACGCTGAGTTTTCAACGCGGATTACCGAAAACAGTTATTATTCGTAGGTAGTCCGATGTCTAGGGGAGGGCCACATGGTCCCTGTGCCTCCCCCCTCCCCTCTAAACGCCGCGCCCGTTTCCATTTCGGATCCGGGGGGGTTTTCCAATACCCTCGCCGTCAACTAGCGCGCCATTCGTTCGACATAATATTTCAGAATTCGTTTGGACTTCCCAACACTGTGCGCGCAGACGAGTCTATGTTATGTTATAATTTTCCGTATACGGCAATTTTTTTTTGCCGTCCGTCCGTCCGTTGTCTGAAAAGCGTTCCGTCATAAACGTACGTACGCGACTTGCAGTCATTTAATTTTCAGCGTTTTTAAAACATTTTCGAAACGGTCGGCCGGAAACCGGATCTTCTGTGCACTAAAATTATTCGAAAACGATTGATTACACCGACGAATGTCAAAGGGTTTCTGGGCTCGTGCAAAGCGAATAAAATAATGTAAAACGATGTTATTATGCATGTCGGTTCCGTTGTCGACCGCTTTGCACACGCGCGCCGCCCTGTATGCACGACGACGGTTCATTTCGCATTCGTTTACCGGCCGCGGAGAGTTGATCGAACGACGTTTCCGCGTGTGCAAACATACCCCGTGTAGCTCCCTAAATTTCCCTCCGGCGACGCTTCGTTTTGCACGGTACATTTGACGGCGACATGATAAACAATGATAAAAAAATAATAATAAAAAGTTAACCAATTACCCCCTTTCGCGCGCACCCTATCTCGGCGGTACTTGTTCGATCGGAAACAGTGTGCCGTCGAAACCCTTGTTTTTATTTTGCCGCAATATTATGATTACACTATTATTATTATTATTATTATTATTATTATTAGTGCTTTGTGTTTGTATGGTAAATTCATTTTTTAGCTCATCGCGTAATAAGACGCGGCCTTTTAGCCGTAGCGGCGCGCTGAAACAAGGGTTGGGGGGGGGCAAATCGTAGTGGGAAAACATATCGTTTTCTCCTCCCCGCCAAAAAAATGTTAGATAAAACTCAATGAATAACCAAAAAAAAAAAAACATTTAAATTCAATTTTCATTAATATTATATATTAATCGCTCCCTTTTTTTCGATATTTTAATGCGTTTTCATAATAAAAATCATCAATAAATATTGAAGTATTTTAAAAATGATTTACGAAGTTCTATATATTTCATGATCACGGAGAAAACGTGATTATTATGAGGGTTGAAAAAATAATTTGACCAACATTAGTTCTATGAAATTGAACAAGTTTCAACAAAGAGTAATGTTTTTTTTAAAAAAATGTTCACACTTTAATAAAACAAAATTTATTTTATACCTATAAATTATGTCGTATTATTTAAATTATTGTTTTATTTAACAATTTCTGTATGGTGCTGTAGTGGAAAAAAACTGACAAGCAATTTTTCAGAGGGGCCGCGTTAGGTGATGCCGTCGTTATGGGGGCTCATAAAAAGTTTTCCCAGTGAAAAGAAAAATGCCTATATGTCATCCACCGCTGCGTATATCGGTGCCATTTAAGAAAATACAAAATATTATTATATTGACGATGAAAAATAATAGTCAATGCTGAAAAATATTTTGTCGGTAATCGACTTTAGAGTTCTGCGGTATAAAATAACGATATTATGGTCTAGACTCGCGAAATTCATATATCGTGCTGCCATCTACCGATTTATTCGGCACTTTAAAATGCGTTTCTGTTTCATGGTGGTGCAGAACGCAATAATAAAATACGCCATAATTAATAAATATTAACTAATAAAATGTACTTACGAATACTGCGAGTTCGTATCGGTATGATGTGTTTTGACTGAATTATTATTTCCATTTGTTTATCGGAACGTTATTACAATCGCGCGCCGCGAAAACCGTAATTTTTTTTTGACATTAAAATGCAGCCAAAACCGGAGTTAAATGTCGACCTTTTTCCCCTAGGAAACATCGTTTTTACGCGAACAGGTATTGAGCGGCGGGCTTACAATGCGTATTATAGTATTATGATATTAAAATGCCTACTCGCGGATGCGGACGCTATACGGTTAACAATTTCAAAGACGCAACCGCAAAAGTCTGTGTGGCCGTCGCAGGCATCCTTTTGCAAGTTGATGATATTTTCGCGGCCGTTCAAAGTGTGCATCCGGTCAAAGGATTATTAAAAACAATCGCGGAAAGGACAGAGGAATACCAAATTTTTTTTTAAATACCTATTTAATATGTACAGGCTGTATACATATTAGCACCGCGGCCGCAAACCAGGGAAAGGCACAGAACCGAAACCTTTGAACGAAACAATTAACAGAACAACAGCCGAAACCGAATAATGTGCAATAGGCGTATATCAGTCAACTTCGGATTTACCTACAAGCAGACGATTCGAACGGCAAAATTTCAAGTGCGTCAAATGTGTCGCTTATGAAAAAAAAGAAGATAAAAAAATGTAATAACATTTATTAATTTACACCGCAAACAGTTCTCTCGGAGTGTATTTTTTCGATATTTTATACCATTGATTTTATACAAGTACTTCTTTTTTTTTTCATTGATAAAAAACACCGGCAATTAAGTATTGTGTTGTTGGAAACAAATCTCCGAAGAACACAGACAATTTTATACTTAGTTAAGTATTACTTTAAACTACCAAATAATCACTAATAAGTCATTAGTGATTCTGCGATTTTTTTTTTATATATATATATATTTTCAATAACAATTTTTTATAAAAAAAAACTATATTTTGTGTATGTTAAAATTTTTCACATTTCAAAATTTCACGATTATCATAAATTATAATTTAAACTGTGCTGGTATACGTTTTTTTCTCCATCGTCCTTGTATTAATTGTTATTAAATTTATATCAAACATAATGTATACCTGCTTATTGTTTATACATTTGAAAATATTTTAATTGATAAACATACATAATCTTTATGGTTTTTTTTTTTTGGTTTAAAAAAAAAATTAAAAAAAAACTTACAATAATGAAAGGGTGCCGAATTTCCCTTTGCTTGTAGGCGGCAAACCGCTTGATCCGCCGCGGGTACCTGCAGGGCCTTTGCAACAAATTTTTACTGTATACATTAACACATTGTCGAGTTCGGCCACGTATCACACGATCCCTATCATCGTGATAAAGATTAGTCGGTGTATTTCTCCGTGAATATAATCGCACGTCATTATCGCGTAACGAGTCAGGGACCTGTTATTGTATCCTTGTACATTGTAATGATATTCGGTAAAATTCTAATAAATATTGGGGTACGGAATACGCATTTCGAAGGGTAAATCGAAACAGATTAAATTGACCTGAAAAAAATTACGTTTTGAGAATTTGTAATTTAACACGGTTGCCCGAACGTATTCGGATTCTATCATATAAACTTTACTCTTTAGTTAAGTTTTTATACGGATAAAAACTTACTTAAACTAGTTAGGAAAAAAAAAAAAATGGCAAACACGTCCAGCTTTGATTTGTATACCTAACTACGTATATATATATATACCGCGTTTTTCCACGCGAACAATCATTTCGTAGTATTGTGCGTTGGGCGTTCATTGTGAAAAAAAAAAAAACCACTCGTAAACGCGGCTTTGAAATCGCTGCGCCCCACGTACGCATACCTATTATTACAGGTATACGCGGTTATCATCATTAATACGTGTATGAGTACAGTCAAATGTTCGCGAATCAATTACAAACAAAAAACATAGAACGGGACGGCGTAGTGTTTAAAAAATCCTCGGCGCGTAATGTCAATTGATAAACGTTAACATCGCATAAAAACGCGTACAGAATACAGCTGCGCCCGCGCGCGCAGTCCTTTAGACGGACTACGCGCGCGGAACTCGATAGGGAATTTTATTGTTTTCGCGTATCCATTATAGCGGCGCGTACAACGAATTTAAACGAAATCATTGCTACGCTCTACAGTAATAATAATAATAATAATAATAATAATAATAGAGTAGGCGGCGCGTCGCGAATATTATACGGTACGGTCCATGTTTTATTTTACTTTTTTTTTTTTGTTCTCGGCGGAACGTCGTCCGTTCGAGTCTTGGAGTGGTCCGGGATTTATACGTTATACATGCATGCGAACGCGCCGCGGCCGGGGCATTATCGATAATATTATAAGGGAGAGCTCACTCGACAGGACGTTCACCTAAAAAAATTAGCAGTTTACAAATAATATATATATATATTACAATAAACTCTCGGGCGTTGTATAGTGCAGTTTCAGCGGTGCATCAAGGCGTCACAAATTTGCAGCGAGAGTCTATAATGCGCGGGACCTTTGAGACACGTGCGAACCCGCCGACAAAGTGTTCGGTGTGGTCATGGTTTTAAAACGGTTTAGCTTAATTAGCGCATTGCGCGCGTAAGACACCGCTCGTTAAACTCGGAAAGTGTCGGGACTTTTTTTCGGAGTTACGTAGGTTTTTAAGGTTTTTTTTAATTTTTTTTTTTTAGAAAACCCGATTCTGTTTGGAAACAGAACGCCTCTAAGGATGTTACGTGCCTATATAAATACGTATAAAAACGCCAGAATGTTTCGACCGATTTACCGCGTCTAGAAAACGCCTAGCCTTTAAAATAAATGTTCTGTAAAAATATGTCTCTACGATTCTTTTTAACCGAATCACAGTAAAATCAAAAGTAACGAAACCGTATTCCCCCGGAATTTCGTAATTATTAAGAAAAATGCAAAAAATGACCTTCTTAATGCATCAACTAGACAACGTTTTCTTTCACAAATGATGTTACACTTGGAATTCGTAGACAAGTTGATCCCAGTTATCATGAAAACAACTTAAAATTACCTCCCCAGTCCACTCCAGTCAGATTTTCTTTCAGAAAAAGTGCTACATTTGAAAATCGGAACACGATTTCTGGTGGATAATTTGTTCGCAAATAAACAAAAATATATAAAAATCATTGTAAAATCTGCAATACACTCCTCGCTACGCTCTACGTTTGGAAAAAAAAAAAAAAAAGAGGAAGGTAATTTTATTTTACCTAATACCTTATACCTAATACCTTGGGCAACTCCTGGATCAGTTACTGTCGTTGACAACGGTGTCATCGCCATATAGATACTATACCGTGGTTGAAATATACCAGGTTACTGCATATACGCTGTGTGGCGTAAATCTAAAACAAAATGACGGTGTTAGGGTAAAACTGTGTTATACTTTTACATCGTCAATTATTATATTTGTTCTACACTTTTAGGCCCGTTTTAACAATCTTTATCTACGATTAAGTGTAAAAAGTGGATGCAAATAACGTGATACATTTCAATCAAGACGCGTAATTCCGGCACTCTTTTAATGTACCGAATTTTCCCGAAAAATAGACCCTCGGATCAATGGTGAATGCGAATCCCTTATGCTTAAAAACCCTACAAATAATTATTGTTTGTATTACGCAAAGTGATGTGACATAAATCCGGATTATCCGAAAATCTGAAATATCCAGATCTCAGATTTCGTATGTTAGGCTACTAAATCCGGATTTAGAATTTACGGATTTAAAAATCCGAATTTCGGGTTTAACATTGTAGATTTCTGTATTATAATTTTAAAAAAAAATCAACATTTTTCGATATAAAATAATATCTAAATGTATAGTTACGAAAACTTTATTACAAGTCACGCATAGACGATAACTGAACTCAGTGTTTCGAGAATCCAAAATCCGGAACCAGAGTAAAATCCGGATTTCGGATTCGAAATTCCGGGAATCCGGATTATTGAACTTGGACAAAACCGGACTTTTCCCCGTCGTTGATTACAATGTGACGCACAGAACAGTAGAAGTTTACAATTACAAAACGCGCAGCTATGCCGTAGCGTCTCCCGGCGCGGACGTAACGGTCGCGGAATAAAAAATTTCCGATATTAACGACCGCAAACGCAATACTGCAGCGGTGCATAGCGCGCCGTATTATGGCAAACACCGTCGCCCGTTTACATTATTACGCCGCGGCACGGAGGGATCTCGTCGACATAATGGCTTTCCCGTGGGATTTGCATGTTAAAAAATAATAATAATAATCCGTTGTGCGTTCATATCCGGTCGATTGAGGGAGGTCAGTGTTCCCGCGCGCTCGTTGCGCAACAACGGCTGTTTTTTTTTTTTTTTTTTTTTTTTTTTT